>CM076569.1:316853949-317150833 GCA_034641835.2 Pinus albicaulis
GATGAAAAGTAGTTATTGCATGTGGCAAAGATTTAAAAAGGGACTGCTCTAAAAAAGGGTGAAATGAATGAAAATTCATTTTTCTTGCAGACTTCCTTCATAAAAGAACAAAGGGGTAGTTTTCCAATTTTACATTTTAAACTTCAGCTCACCATCCCCTGCTATATCTCCGTAAAAGTTGAAGATTGGATTACTTTGTCAAATTAAGGTTAGTCATTTGCCTTGATGGTGGAGACTTTTTGTAGCAGATTTTTTCACTTACAGTTTCAAGTGAGGATCTTCACCCACAGTCAAAATAAAGGTTCAAAGAGCACCTAACAGTTCAATCAACATCACAGTAGGCATGATCATCTTCAAAACACCAAGAGCAGAAACTGTCAAAATAAGTTTCAAAGTGGTGATTGATCTCCTTGCAAGAATGGCAAAGAATGCCTCACAAATCATTAGTATGTCTTTGAGCAGAGGTTTTTCTTTGAAAAGGTCAGCAATGGGCAGAAGTGACAGAGTTTCTTCTTCAATGACAGACAGTGAAAGGGCAGTAGAAGGGGTTTGCAGTCCCTTAAAAAAGGCCTTTTTACTTAAACAAGAACTATCACTATGTTGCCTTGTCAAAAGTCAACCTCAGCATCTTCTCAAAGGGTTAGTTCGAAAAGGAGACTTTATAGGTTTTAAAAAATGATGAAATCACAAAACAATGCTTCATGTTTTGTTTTGCAACCAATACCTTCTTCAAAAAAGCTTCAAAACCCTCATAAATAATTTCAAAGGATAATTGGCTTTTTTGACTTTAAGAGGATTGGAGACCATTGAAAACTCATTTGCAAGTTTCAAAAGCATTCACAAACGTCGCTCCTAGCCATCCACTGAAGAGAAAAAAGAGATTTCAAGGGAAATTGTAGAGTTTTGAAGGTTTTAAGCCCGTGTGACGCGCCAGGAAAAGTGCACGGCGTGTTCAACAAAGAAAATAGACGGGTCTTACACTACTGCGTGGCGCGCCTGTAGTGCTGGTCAC
This sequence comes from Pinus albicaulis, assembly GCA_034641835.2. Lineage (NCBI taxonomy): Eukaryota > Viridiplantae > Streptophyta > Pinopsida > Pinales > Pinaceae > Pinus > Pinus albicaulis. The sequence goes on from CM076569.1 coordinate 316,854,962, forward strand.
CTTTGTCCGATCACCGACCCGACTCCTCACACAGCGCGGCGCTCTCCCATCTAAATGTGCCGCGCCTCTTTTTTTCCTTCAAAACCATCTTTGAAGCTTCCAAATGACCAACGAAATCCCGTGAAGGTTTGCAAGGTATTCTTCATTTTCTCCTTGCTATTTTTTTGAAAATCTGAAGGGGGTGGCAGAGTCATTTTCTCCAAGGGTGAAATAGTGATAAGAAGGGTTGGGTATTTTGATAAAAATCCAAGGTTTTTGTTGCTATGATTGCCCAATATTAATATAGTGAAATAGGGTGCGTTTACATTGGTTTCAAAAGGCCTAAAACTGCCATCAAAACAATGATAAACCACAACACTATTTACAAGTCAAAAAAACACAGTGGTTAGAGGTTTTTAAAGTTGTTGAAGGTGTCCTAACTATGATAGGACAAAACTAATCTCTGTCAGCAAAGTATAAGGTGAAAGTAATGTTATAAGGTGAAAACAGTGTTATAAGGTGGAATCAGCGTTTGAAAGAAAACACAGTGCTCGTAAGGTGAAAACAGTGAGCCTATTTTGAAGACAATGGTCTTAGTCCGGATACCTTGTCATTTCAAAAGTGTCTCCTTTTGAATATGTGAAACAGTGAAAATAGTGCTGCCTCCATTGTCCCATAAAGCAGAGTGTGGTGAAAGATATTTCAACTCAATTTGAAGGTGTTTGGCTTACCTTTTGCATAGAAACTAGTGAACAACAGAAGAAGCACTGTTTGAGGAAGGGTGTTTTTGTTTTTGTCTAAATACAAGGCTGTCTTATTTCTACCAAAACACAAAATATCCTTGTGACCTTACCCAAGCACTGTAACAATTTGACTGTGTGATTTTTATTTGATAACTACTTGTTGTTTGGCACAAAAGGGGACAAAACAGTGACTTGTAAGGAGCAGAAAGTTGGTGTTAAAGAACCATTTCACACAGCATTTGGAGCAGTTTTCCTTGATGAAATAGTGACTAACAAGGAGGAAAAAGGTGTGTGATTGAGAAAAACATTCCAAAGGCCTTTTGAGACAGCTTGGTGTTGCAGAGAACATTCAAAACAAGATGCCTCCTAGGCAAGGCAGTAGGAGTGGCATGCACAAGAGATTTGAGCCTGTTTCCACTGAAGAAGTGAATGCTCATCCATCAGTCCTTTTTAACTTCCATGAGGTTGGGTGTCTAGATTTTTTCCAAAGAGTGCAAGAGGTGAAGAGCTATTCCCCTTTAACACACTTTTGTGATTTGAGGTTTCAAGAGAAGCATTTTCAGCTGGCAGGCCTAGATTTCAAATTCTCTCCAAGATCCATCTCCAAGGCCACTAAAATCCCTTATGTTGGGGATAAGTGGTTTAAACAAAGCCACCTGGACTCAGAAGAATACAAGCCCTTTCTAAAGCCTGAGCATAGAGATTCATGTCCATCAATTTTCCCCTTCTCATATCTATTGACTAGTTACGCCCCCCTCATGAAGATCATCATGAAATACTTCACTTGCGAGGGAAGATCTTCCGAGTCTATGCCTATCATATCCGATTGCTCATGCATTTCATGAGGGCCAAATTGCTAAATCCCTCTTTCTTCCTACATAGAAGTATTGAGAAAATGGCCTCCACTATTCAGAAAAAGCCTCCTTCTCAACAAACAGCCTACCTCTTCCATCACTCCCTCATCAAAGTCATCATTCTTCATCTGCTTGAGAAGAGGGAGGTCTCTTGAGATACTTTCATCACACATCTGGATTTCGCCACTATCCCTTCATTTCATACATCTCCTTCACCTTCTACTTGCCATACTTCGCCTTCTTCTAGAAAACCTATTCCCAAGAAGGTCAAGTTTACCATAGAACAAGCAAAAGAGCATGATGAGGAAGAAGAGCATAAGGAAGAAGATGAAAGTGATGATGAGTGGTAGCATGATGAAACAAGGCAGCAAGGGGATGAAGAAGAAAGTGATGATGAGCAGCATCATAGTGAGGCAGAACAACAAGGGGAAGAAGGACATGATGATCAGTAGCATCATAATGAGGCAGAACAACAAACTCGTGGGCATGATGAAAAAGGACATAATGATGAAAAACAATATGAGGGACAAGGGCAGCCACAACATGATGAACAGAGGCAGCCTCAAAAAAAGGAACAACAACCTCATGAAGAAGAAGGGCATGATGAAAAAAGACATGATGATGAACAGGTGCAGCACAGTGAGAGTGAGCAGCCTGAAGGTGATGAAGTGCAGCATGATGAACAACTGCAACACAGTGAGGAGGAAAACCCTCAAAAATAAATGTACAAGTACAGTCAAGGCACTGATGAAGAAATCCAAGACAGTGGCAAAAATGAGGAGCAAAGTGACAAGGGTAAAGAGCCAATGGAGCATGTGCTAGCTACCTCTCCTAGGCAAGGGGCCATGCTCTCTTCTCTGAAAGTAGCCAAGCCCCGGACATCAAAGAAAAGGGTGCCTAGAGTTGTAACTCCAAATGTGACTAGGGCCCTCCGAAGCAAGGGAAAATTTCCCAAGAATCCCATTGTTGAGTTGCCCAAGAGGAGGAAGAATAACAGAGCCACCCAAAGTAAAGGAAAGGAAAAAGAAGAGAGAAGCCATGAAAATAAAAGGGAATTCGAAATCATTAAAATCCAAAGTGATGATAGTGAAAATGAAGCCCAAATCCTAGAAAATATCTTGATCAATAGAGAAAACCAAATTGATGCTTTGAGGACTGATCTTGATAGGGCTAGGAACTTCAATCATTTTTTGCAAGTTCAAAACAAGCAGATGAGTGTCCATATGGTTGTATATGAGACACGGGCCATCAAATACAAAAAGGAGGTCTCCAAAGCACAAGTGGGATTGGAAGAACTCATGGGTGAGTTCAATGAGAGTGAAGGCGAAGATCAGCTTGGGCGAAAGAGGCCACGAACCATGGGGCTCAAAAAGGCCCTTGAGAAACAAAAGGAAGAAGAAGATGCCCTTCTCCAATCTACCCCTCTCACTACATTTTTCGAACAAGAGATAGAGAACAATCGGAAAGCATGGCTTGAGAGAGTTAATGATCACTTGGAGAAGAAATTGGAGAAGGAAAATAGGGACTTGGACCTTCAACAGAGGATGACTGGGCATTATAAAAAGTTCAATCAGTTTGCCCGACGGAAATTGAAGGCCGCTCAAGAAAAACTCAAGGAGGCTAAAGGGAAGCGCACGACACCAAAACTGAGGAAATACACCTCAAGGCTCCTAATTTTGGCCTTAGCTTCACAACATGTTTCTGAAAACACTTGAGGGTCATGGTTGCCAAATTTGGGCGAAATTCGACAAATATTGGTTTTTTTGTCATTTTTGGGTTTTTGGCTAAAACTCATGGGCATCACCATTTTAGTTTGGGGCATCCTCAAAGGATGAAAATGGTATCATTGGATGCCATAATTTTAGGGGCACATACTCAGTGATTTTCAGATCAATTGAAGATCATTTGCTCCCCCAAAATGGCGAAAAACACTCGCTTTTTCTACACTCTGCCCCATTTATCAGCAAGGCCTATGTTTTGGTTTTTTACACACAGGCCTATTTTTGGAGGAATTACAATGGTCAGTTGGGATAAAACTAAATTTTTTTAGAAAGTAGACACTCAGAGCTTTCCAACGAGCCATCATGGGCCTCGTTTAGACATCGGGAAGGCTCAAAAAGTTGCCAGCAAGTCAGGGGACCTTTTGCCGATGTATTTTTTGAGTAATTTTGTAAAAATTGAACCTTTAAAAAGTGACTTTTCTTCATGTGCGTTTAGCTATTTTTTTACATGATAAGTTAGGAAACGTCAATATATTTCCATTTTTTAGCATTTTTGAGATATTTTATTAGATATTTTGTGCCTTGGGCTTTGTAAAGCTTCAAGGACAAAATCAAATATTTTGGATAGGCCAATGAGATTGCAAGTTGAAATAAGAGGTTTTCCTCACTTTGGCCTATATATTCCAAAGGCTTTCATTGTAAACAGGGCTAAAATTGATGAATAGAAGCAATATATGGTCATATAAGCTTTGGAATAAATACTTGTCTCATGCTTTTGGATAGTTTCTTGGATGTTCTTGGATGATGAAAGAGGATTGTTGTTGGATTCCATGACTTGGTAGAATGGTATAGTGTCTCTCTCTCTGTTTTGTTTCCTAGTTTTCATTCATAAATCCATGTTCTTGCTTGCTATAAGACAGTAGAGAAAACATTTGAGACATGCCCTTGGAGGCACCTCAAATTTCTTATTTCTTTATAGTTTCCATGTTTTCTTCATTTTTAGTCATATTAAAGAATCCTTGATTGCTCTTTAATAACTGAAGAATATTGTTTGCTTTTTTTATTTGTGGTTTTATGCATGCTATGTATGATTTACAGTATACCCTACTTACTCATGGCTAGCCATAGCTCCACCTATGAAACTTCTCTTTGATTGATTAGATTGTTATTTGTTGAACCAAGGAGGTCTTGTTCTAATCTTTCCCTTTGCCTAAAACTATGCAATCTTGTTTTCAAAGTGCCCAATAGCTTGAATTACTATGTTTAGGCATTCCTATATAGTGATTTTATTTGTTTTTCTATCTTAAATATATTTCCCCAAAGTCTGATAGCCTTTTGCTAAAGTTAGAGAGTCATATATCTCTATGCATGGCTTGAATGTTTATTTCTATGCATTGATCAAGTTATATTTACATTTCTCATGATTAATGGTTTTCCCTACCATGCTTATGTCAGCTATTAAACTATTTTTGCTTGAAATCCTTTGTTATTCACAAATTTAATGTCCATCTCACTTCATTTTGCCCAAAGATCCATTTTACCTCGAATCAAATCGGCCCTTCAACAACCTTGTATCATCATCTGAAAGCTTTCTTGACCTTTTCAACCCCATAGCCGAGTTGATCTGACATCTTTTTACCTATCTTATGTCTTTGATCATTTCATCCCTCACAACCTAAAAAACCTACTTCATAACTAGCCTAAAAATCAGAACACAATAAGCAAAAACACAGATATCCCTTACACAAATAGAGAGAGCCCTCTCTGAGTCCAGGAAGGCTAGGTCTTTGGGCTCCAAATATTGGTTTGATGTTACATTGTCATTTGGCTTGCCAATCAGCCAAATCACGAGACCCTAACATAATGGCGATCACAGTGGGACCCTGAGTTAGTGATAATCTAAGGAAACCTTAGAACTCAAGAAGTCCCTTATCTTCAAGAATACCTACCATTTAGCCACCTCATCGCCACACTAACATAATGGCAATCATGGTGGGACCCTGAGTGATAAAAAACTTAGATTCCCTAAACATTCTAGCAGCCTTAAGAATACTATCTGATTGACTTATCCCACCGCTCACTTACATAATGGCGATCACGGTAGGACTAACAGAATACATAACAGTCTAGAAAACTCTTGTAGATTCATTAGTCTTTAAAAATTTAAGCAGGAAAGCAGTCGATAGAATCATTTAGAGTAAACTTTTTTTGTTTTCACCACCCTAGGAAAGTGATGACACAGGTTTAGAACACTCTAATAAACCTAACAGCAAGGAGATGGACATCATCAAGGTCAAAGTTTTGGAGGAGCAGCTATTAGATAGAAGATTTAATGTTTAGATAAGGTTGTTAAGTCATAATAAAGAGTTTTAATCCTAGTTGTATTAGGACTCTAGAACAGAAAGTTTAACTGTCAGATGTAATTAAAAGTGTCAAGCTAGCAAATAGGTGTCAAGCTAGAAAATTCAATTTTTTCTCAAGTGTTTGGAGAGAATCCAAGAAATGTAATGATGACTCTATAAGAGACAAGAATTTGAATTTCACAGGGTTGGTAATTTTCATTAACAAGAATACTATTTTTTTGTAGCAGAAACTATGTTTTTATATTAATACAGAGATATTGGTTTCATCACTCAGGATTCAGAAAGGGTTATTAATGTTTGATATTATCATGGTTTTCCTTTTTAAATTACCTGAAGTGGCATGAATGTATGTTACTTAGAATTCACTAAAGGGGCTCTAACTTCCTTCATATGTCCATGAACTGTGTTTATTTTCTGTCCTACTGTTCTGTTGATGCATCTAAACCCTAAAATGCCCTGACTTCCAGATGAAGTTGATACTCATGTTTTGTGAAAACACACTTGACTCCATAAGCCTAATAGATGTTTTTTGATTAGTAGTACAACAAATTATCCATTTTTATCCATTTTTCTCATAGATTTAGCCATATAATCCTTATTTGAAAATCATAAACCTATTGAGAGAGCCCTCTCAGGTTGAGGAGGCTAAGCATCAACTAAAATTCTGGTTTGAAATAGTTACTTAGAGTCTTCTTGATCAACAGCCTATCAAGGTATGATTTTGAGATAACAGTAGGGTGGACATCATCAACTAATTTTGAAACCAGATAAGTAAACCAATTACAGAAATACTAAGTACTGGATATCTTGTCTAGTCAGAGATATTTCTTTAATACAATTAATGTTCTTTATTTATGAAATGAAAACCTCTACATAGTGAAATTTTTAGATATGTGATTCTATTTGTTTATTTGAGTAACTAGAAGACTTAAATATACCATTAAATATTTAGAATGTGTGAGGAAATTACATTTATGCAAGTTCTATAATTTTATTTCAAGGAAATAAATGGTGTTTACAGAAATAGGTGAAGTTAATTAGAATATCCGCTACAGGAATGTAAAATAGAAAACCGTTAACTCAGGGTTCAGAGTCGAAACTCTGAACCCTGAATTCGTTGTTAACTGTAAACCTATGATATACATGGACAAAAAATCTAGATGGTCCAGAAATCTCCATTAAATTGAAAGAAATAATTCAGTATCTATCACTAGATAAAAGAATGAAAACACTGTCTACAAAAAATATATAGATATAAAGAAATATCAAAGATTACATGCCTAATATGCATCCAGAACTTAAACTACCATTGTAAATACAAATTACATTGAAAGTGATCTCTGTGCCAAGCTAGGATATAAAACGGGAAATTTAGACTCTATTCAAACAATATTTAAGCTAGTCTAAATAAAAAAAGAAGCAAAGGCTCTTGTAAAGAAAACCAGAAATGCAAATTATACATATAGAAGGGAAACTAGAAATGTTTCTACCATTTCTAAAAATCAAAAGGGAACAAACTATATCACAGAGCTTAATGAACTAACACTTGCGGATGCATAAAAACCCAAACGATAGCTCATAAGCATAGATGCAAATTATCTTCCGAAAACAGAATCAAATTATAATACATAATTAATGAGTTTAAAGGGTTATTCCCTCTTAAGACCCGACCAAAAATGCAGTGAAATCCATGAATAAATTATAGTTCATAATAGTGTTACAAATGTAGGTAACAATGACGAGCAGGGTGAAGCCCTCGAGATTAAATGAAATTAACACAATGGAAAGCTACCATAAAACAAAATCTAGAGCTCACGATGTCTTGAGCACCCTCAAAGTTGGAACTACGGTTCTCTTCGACCAAGTTTTTAGAAACCCTAAGGTGAAAATTGGTACCTATTGGGGCAAGAGGTAGAATTAGGAAATTGGTAAATGAAGAGGAATCTTAGAGGGTCAATTCTTGATAGTCGAGAAAATGCGGTTACCTATTTAAAAAAAAAACATGAAAAAAAAACATCATTAATAGACCCTACCGTCTAAGCTAGAGAAGAAAATGATATCATTAAACCAAAATTACATAGTGAACTCACATTACCTATCTAAAACATCTTCTGTAGGCTCAAATCCAACTCCATGGAAAGGCCACGGAGGAATAAGTTCATGCCACTGGATGAGGGTTTATAAATTAGCTAGTGTATTAGCATAAAAAATTAAAAACAAACCTTAGCTCACCTGCTGCCATGAGAGGGGACTCAGCAGAAGAGTTGGAGCTCGTTTAGAAATGAAGTAAATTTACACAACCTGGAGGAAAATTTGAAAACGCATTTTAAAAACCATAAAATCTTGAAAAATCTGAGCGTATGGTCAATGGCGTAGAGTTACCGATAGTCCTACAAAAAAATAACATGAAAGGAAAATGTAATAGAATGAAAAACACCAAACTAATGAAAAAGGCTAATTAAAAACCAGATGAAGGTATCGAGTATACCTGTTGATATTTTATGCCATGATTAGTTGGATGGAGCTGAAGCAAAGGCATGCTAGTTGACAGGGTTCGGGCCACGATGGAATTGTAGAGTAGAAATGTGGTAGAACTCGACAACGAAATGAAAAAAAAAAACTTAGGGTTTAAGAGGTCAATACCCTAAACGAGTGCCCCATTAGCCTCCACTATAGATCCAATGCTTTAGGATCCAACGGCTTATAATCCAAACAGATTTCAACATGAGATATGAAGTTGCAGATTCGTGTATAATACAACAATTCAAATTTATGACACATACCTCTGACGTGACCTAACATACCATGGATTAATTCAATCAAGAAATATAACAATTTTCCACAATCACATTGTCCTCCTAGCATTAATAATATGAATTATGAGTACGTTATGAGTATTAATGATACTCAGATTTTTCGATTAATTTTCCAAGTGTCGCGCATGTAGAGACAACGTGCCCATCTTGGGTTATGCAATTATAGCTAGTCTTTATAAAATTTGTATAATTTTAATTATATGAGCTCGAAAGTTAGTTTTACAAATGTATGATTGCAATAATATCATAGAGATAAGGTTTAACATAGTAAAAGTTAATTTTTTTTTATTATGACTATGATAAACGTTACAAGTGGTATCAGAGCAGCGTTCACATGCTCGGACCCTAGGGGTCACCTAACATGATAAATTATGTGTGTAAATGATGCACAACAAAGAAATAACATAGTAAAAGATGATATGAGGAAGTAGCTGACACAACAAACACCTCGAAACGTAGGAGAACCTACACCCCAATCCCAACCAAAAATGAATCCTGAAATGTGGATTCAGCTGAGTGTAGATCAGCACCAGTAGACTAGTAGACTGCTCGAGGAACAACAACACCAAACTAGTATATTGCTAAGAACTGTGTAGAAGTTATAGAAATAAATGGTTTGGGTTAGGAGTGAAAATGAGTGCCTGATGCGAGAGTAGGAAAGTTTACTCAAGAGCCTTTCTGGTAAATAGAATCAAGGAGTGTTACAACCCAGTCCTGACAGAGAAACATGGGAAGAAAATGAATAACAAGCTAAGTACCAAAACAATGATAGAATGGAAAGAATCCATTCACAACGGAGTAACAAAAATAGAAACTATAGTGATGCTGAGTCTGGTAATGTGTCAGAAAAAAAATAAAAATAAATAAATAAATAAATAAATAAATAAATAAATAAATAAATAAAATAAATAAAATAAAAAATAAAAAAAAATAAAAATAAAAAAAAATAAAAAAAATAAAAATAAAATTAAGAAACAAAAAGTGGAACTACAAGGTGAGTTCCAAAAATAAAACCACCTACGTTTGATGGAGAAGCAGAGGAAGTGGCTGAAGCTTGGTTGATTAAATTGAAAAAATACTTTCAATTTTATGAGTACATAAGCAATCTTAAAGCCAGGTTGGCCACCTTATGGTGGGAGGAATTCAAGAATGTCCGTAGCATTGAGGTTCAGGACGTAACATGGGATACATTTCAGCAATACTTCAAGGACAAGTATCTAACATAACATTTCTATGATGAAAATTCCAGAGAATTCTGTGATTTGAGATTAGGTCAAATGACAATGGATGGGTACATAACCAAATTCACTTCCCTACTAAGATACGTTCCTTATCTAAGGGATGAAAATGATAAGGTTCAACGGTTCTTAAGCAGTTTTTCGACCCAGATGAAAGGAAAAATTGAGTTCATGAATCCAAGGACCATGGATGAAGCAATTCAAAAAGTGAGAATGTGTTACTAGTAGTCGAAGGCAAAAGGAGAACTCGACAAAAACTGGCAGCCAAGGAAAGGGAAGAAAAGAAGTTCAAATTTCAAAAATACTAGGACTAATAACTTTAAGAATTGTACAAGGAATTCAGTGAGAAAAAATTTCAAAATAAACCATCAAATAACCCATTGGCCTACGGAAGGAAATCCCACAGAGGTTTCCAGTGAACCTAAGCAAGGAAAAAATCAAAAACCACCTCTATAATGATCAGGGTGTGTTGAGGCTCACTATTATAAGAAATGCCTGCAACAGGGAAGAAATGATACAATATAAAATTTACAAGAAGCCTCTACAGTGGGAGATGTAGCCCAGAACATACCCATAATTAATGTAGCTTTGGAGGATCGACATGCAGATTATAAACCAACAATCATAGAACTAGAAGGTAAGTTACTTTCACAACTTGTTTCTATTTTGGTTGACCCAGGTGTTAGTTTAAGTTATGTAAACCCAGAAATAGCAGAAATATCTAAATTACAAAGTCAGAAATTTAAAAAACCCTAGATGGTACAACTAGCCACTGGAGAAGAAAGAAAATTTTGTACCAAAATTCTGAACTGTACACTGGAAATTGGAAACCAGCAATTAAATGGGGATTTGAATGTACTTCCTTTGGGATACTATGATGTATTATTGGGCATGGATTAGTTGGAGAGACACTAGACAATGGTAGATTGTAAAGAGAAGATTGTATATATTACAAAATGCAATATGGAACTCGTCAAGAAATGCAAGGAATCAAGAAACCATTATAGTTACGTCCTATTACAGCCTCCCAAGAAATCAAGAAACCATTACAGTTACGTCCTATTACAACCTCCCAAATGAGTAAGTGTATTAGAAAAGGATGTCAATTATATGCCATTCAGGTGGGTTTTTCTAATTCTAAGGAGAAGACTCCTATGCTAGAGAGCATACAAGTAGTACAAGATTTCATGGACATGTTTCCAGAAGACGTACCAAGTTTACCTCCAAGAAGGGACATCAATTTCACTATTGATTTGATGCCAGGAGCATCACCAATTTCAAGGGCACCATATTGAATGAGTGTACTGGAGCTAAAAAAATTGAAGATGCAACTGCAAGATTTTTGCACAAAGGGTACATTCGACCGAGCATGTCTCCTTGGGGAGCACTAGTGTTGTTTGTAAAGAAAAAGGATGGAACCATGCGCATGTCCATGGAATATAGACAGCTCGATAACTTGACAGTAAAAAATAAGTATCCATTGCCACGAATTGATAACCTGTTTGATCAGGTGAAAGGAGCATCTATATTCTTGAAGATAGACCTAAGATTTGGATATCACTAGATCCAAATTAAAGATGAGGATATCTACAAGACTACCTTATTTACCCGATATGGGCATTACGAGTTTGTGGTATTACCATTTGGTTTGACTAATGCACCAAAAACATTTACGAGGCTGATGCATGGCATATTTCAACCCTTTCTGGAAAGATTTGTTCTAATATTCATATATGACATTTTAATTTATTCAAAAATCATGGAAGAGCACAAGGAACACTTAAGGATAGTGTTGGAGATGTTATGAAGACATCAACTGTATGCCAAGTTCAGTAAATGTGACTTTTTCAAAGAATATATCCAGTACCTAGGCCATGTAATTTCCACTCAAGGAATAGTGCTTGATCCAGAGAAAATTAAAACTATTATGGAATGGTGAGTAACCCAAAATGTGGCCGATATCCATTCCTTTATGGGGTTAGCTGGATACTATTAATGGTTCATTGAAGGATTTTCAAAGATTACTTTTCCAATTACCTCTTTGCAAAGAAAGGGGAAAATATTTAAATGGACCAGTGACTATTAGAATAGTTTCGAGAAGTTGAAACATTTTTTCACCACTGCCCTGGTGTTGAGGGTAGATGATCCCAACAAGGAATTCGAATTTTGTACCGATGCTTGTAAGGAAGGAGTTGGGGAAATTTTATCGTAGGGGATAATAGTGGTTGCCTATGAATCAAGAAAATTAAAAGAGCATGAACAACGATATTCAACCTATGATTTAGAGCTGACAATAATAGTGCATGCACTCCAAGTATGGAGACACTACTTGTTAGGAAAAGGATTTGTGTTGAAAACCGTTCACAATAGCTTAACCAGCTACTTTAAGCAAGCTGATTTGGATGCCTACCAATCAAGATGGAATGCCTTCTTAAGTGAATTTCATTTTGATATAAAACATGTAAATGGAAAGGGAAATCATGTGGTGGATGCCTTAAGAGGAAAACTGCATTGTGTCTACGAACTTTGCTATAATAAAATCGAATGTAAATTTGTAGATCAGATAAAGGAGGAAGCCGAGAAGGATCCTGAATACAGATTTTTATGGAAACAAGTGGAGGAAGCCAGCAGACAAGAAAAACCTTTTTACTATGGAATTAATAAAGATCACCTATTAACCCTCAAGGGATTGTTATATATCCCAAACCAAATGAGTTTAAAATAAATGATCATGGATGAGTATCACCGCAGTAATTGTGTAGGACACCCAGGATACCAGAAAATGCTAACAACAATTAGAAAAGTCTATTTCTGGCATGGTATGTAGAAGAATATTGCGGAATACTTAAACAAATGCCTGGAGTGTCAACAAGTTAAGGTGGAGCATCAACACCCAGCCGGATTTTTGCAGCCTATACCAGTGCCTGAATGGAAATGGGAAGTTATATCCCTAGATTTTATTACTTATTTCCCAAGGTCAAAAAGACACAATTATTCCATTATGGTGATTATTGATAGATTTAGTAAGGTAACACATTTCATACTTGTACAATCTACTTACAAAACTGTGCAAATAACATATATCTTCATGAGAGATATTTTTAGACTGCATGGCATTCCAAAGACCATTATATCAGATAGAGATGTGAAGTTTAATTTAGCATTCTGGAAGACCCTATTTACAGGTTTGGGAACAAAAATAAATTTCAGCACTGCTTATCATCCCCAGACGGATATACAAACTGAGAAGGTGAACCAAATCTTGGAAGATATGCCACACATGAATGTGATGCAGCATCCAACAAAATGTGAAGAATATCTACACTTGGTAGAATTTGCATACAATAATGGTTACCAAGAGTCTCTTAAGATGAGGCCATTTGAAGCTTTGTATGGGCGACAGTGTCATACTCCCATCAATTGGAGTAGCCTCGAAACCAAGTTGATGCTTGGACAAAAGATATTGGTTGAGATTGAATAAAACGTAAGGAAGATCAGACAAAATATGAAAGTGGCTCAAGATCGACAGAAGGTATATATAGATAAGAAGATAACTTATCGAGAATTTGAAGTGGGTGATCATGTGTATGTAAGGATTAAATCGAAGAAGAGCACACTAAGGTGGGCTTCCTGTGCCAAGTTGGCTCCCAGGTTCTGTAGACCTTTCCACATATTGCAGAGGGTGGGACCTATGGCTTACCAATTGGCTTTACCTAGCCATATTTGTGTGCACAATGTGTTCCATGTATCCTTACTAAATTGATACGTGCATGACCCAAAGCATGTAATCCACTAGCAAAGCATTAAGGTAGGGTAAGATTAAAAAACATATCTTCAAACCCTAAGTTTTATGAGAATTTAATTCAAATTTTTGATGAATGCAGGTCGAACCGGACGACAAATTTCTGGTCAAACCTCAGCGTATACTTGATCAGAGAGAAATCATGCTCTGGTGGTGAGCCATCACCCAGGTTAAAGTGCAGTGGAAGCACTTCAGCTCGGATGAGGCTACCTGGGAAGATGGAGGATTTATTCATGAGGATTATCTAGAATTATTTGCTAAGATGGCATGAAACATCGAGGAAGGTGTTTACTTCTAGGGAGGAAGTTGTGATAGCTGGCTTCAGTGCTAACTATTTGTTATGTTATTTTTTTTAAAAGGGACTAAAACATTGATTTATTTTGAGAAAAGGATTACATGATGAACATAACTTTAATTATGTTTTGTTGAATTAAAATTTAATTATGGAATAGTGGTTCTATAAAAAGCTGAAATATTGATGATAAAAGCATTCCAAGAACTGAGAGTGGTTGAACAGAAAAAATTTAAAGACAGTTACCTTTCCTCTGGGTATAAAAGTACATCCTAGTGAGGAAAAGGGGTTCTTTTATGTGGCTAAGGAGAGGTAGGAAGAGAGTGATGATTCTTGAGTTGGTGGTGACCGGTGGAAACACTTAGCATTCCTGCATCCTAGAAAAGAAAGAGTAATGGACTTGGGGTCCCGAGGTCTCTTCAGGAATTTTTGTCAACCTACTCATCTTAGGTGTGGAGCACGGGGTGAGATGAGGACATAATCTCCTCTCTCATTGTAGGGTGGACACCATCAGCTAATTCTAAAACCAAATAAGTAAACAAATTACAGAAATACTAAGTACTGGATATGCTGTCTAGGCAAAGATATTTCTTTAATACAATTAATGTTCTTTATTTATGAAATGAAAACCTATACACAATGAAAATTTTAGATATGTGATTATCTATGTTTCTTTGAGTAACTAGAAGACTTATATATACAATTAAATATTTAAACCGTGTGAGGAAATTACATTTATGCAAGTTCTGGAATTTTATTTCAGGAAAATAAATGGTGTTTACAAAATCAGGTGAAGTTAATTAGAAAACCAGCTACAGGAATGTAAAACTAAAAACCATTAACTTAGGGTTCAGATTAGAAACTCCGAACCCCGAATTGGTCATTGACTATACACCTATGATATAAACGAACATAAAATCTGGATGGTTCAGACATCTCCATTAAATTCAAAGAAACAATTCAATTTCTATCACTAAATAAAAGAATGAAAACTCTATCTGCAAAACAATATATAGATATACAGAAATATCAGAGTTTACATGTGTAATATGCACTCAGAACTAAAACCACCATTGTAAATACAAATTACATTGAAATTAATCTCTGTGCTGAGCTAAGATATAAAAAAGGAAATTTAGACTCTGTTCAAACAAGACTTAAGCCAGTCTAAATCAAAAAAGAAGTGAAGGCTCTTGTAAAGAAAACCAGAAACGAAAATATACATATACAAGGGAAATCGGAAATGTTTCTGCCATTTCTAAAAATCCAAAGGGAACAAACTATATCACAGAGTTGAATGAACTAACACTCGTGGATGCAGAAAAACCCAAATGATAGCTCATAAGCATAGATGGAAATTACCTTCCGGCAACATAATCAAATTATAATATAGAATTACTCATTTTAAAGGGTTATTCCCTCTTAAGACCAGAACGAAATGCAGTGAAAGGAAGGAATAAATTATAGTTCATAACACTGTTAGAAATGCAGGTAACAGTCATGAGCAGGGTGAAGCACTTGAGATTAAATGAAATTAACACAGTGGAAAGCTACTATAAAACCAAATCTAGAGCTCACGATGCCATGAGCACCCTTGAAGCTAGAACTAATGTTCTCTTCGACTAAGTTTTTAGAAACATTAAGGTGAAAATTCGTACCTGTTGGGGCAAGCGACAGAATCAAGAAATCGGTAAATGAAGCAGAATCTCAAAGGGTCAATTCTTGAAAGTCGAGAAAATGTGGTTACCTATTTAAAAAAAAACAAAACAAGAAAACATTATTAATAGACCCTACCATCTAAGCTAGCGAAGCAAAGGATATCATCAAACCAAAAATACATAGTGAACTCACATGACCTATGTAAAACATCTTCCACAGGCCCGAATGCAACTCTGCGGAAAGGCCATGGAAGAATAAGTTCATGCAACTGGATGTGGGTTTATATATTAGCTAGTGTATTAGCATAAAAACTTAAACAAAAACCTCGACTCACCTGCTACCATGAAAGGGGACTTGGCAGGAGAGCTGGAGCACGCTTAGCAATGAAGTAAATTTCCACAGCTTGGAGGAAAATTTGAAAACGCGTTTTAGAAACCATAAACTCTCAAAAAATCTGAGCGTATGGTCAATGGCATAGAGCCACCGACAACCCTGCGAAAACAATAACATGAAGGGCATATGTAACATAATGACAAACACCAACCTAACGAAAAAGGCTAAGTAAAAACTAGATGAAGGTGTCAAGTATACCTGTTCATGTTTTATGCCATGATTAGCCAGATGGAGTTGGAGCAAAGGCATGTCTGTCGACAGGGTTCGGGCCATGGCAGAGTTGCAGAGTAGCAATGTGGTGGAACTCGATAGTGAAATGAAAAAAAACAGTTAGGGTTTAGGATGTCAATACCCTAAACGGGTACCCCATTAGCCTCCATTGTAGATCCAATGATTCAGGATCCGACGGTGTATAATTAAGACAAATGTCAACATGAGATATGAAGTTGCAAATGCATGTACAGTACATCAATTCAAATTTATGACACATACCTCTGACGTGACCTAACATACCATGGATTAATTCAATCAAGCAATATAACAAATTTCCATAATCACATTGTCCTCCTAGCATTAATAATATGAGTTATTAGTACGTTATGAGTATTTTAATGATACTCAAATATTACAATTAAGTTTCCAAGTGTCATGCATGTAGAGACAAGGTGCCCATCCTGGGTTATGCAGTTATAGCCAGTCTTTGTAAATTTTGTGTCATTTTAATCATATGAGCTCGAAAGTTAGTTTTACAAATGTATGGTTGCAATAATATCATAGAGATAAGGTTTAACATAGTAAAAGTTAATTTTATTATTATTATTATGACTATGATAAACGTTACATTGATATTGTGTTATCAATATTAAAATTAAAAGTATTTATTTTGAAATATAAATTTAATTTAGCAGGTTTATTATATATGCATGTTTATTTTGGAATAAGGTGAGTTTAATTTAAAGTAAATTAATTAATTAGAAATAATGTCATATAAAGTGAATTATATTTTTTTGAGTATGTCTTATTGATAATCCATGGTATTGTTTCATGGTATTGTAACAAAGCCTATTTACAAATTAAGGATCTCGATGGTAAAGTAGAGATAAAACTTAGTAGTTAAAAATCTTCTTCCATATTTTTTTAAATGTATAATGCTTATTTATTTTTATAATTAATAATTGTAATAATTATGCGGAGGTGTGGTTATTTTGGAATAAGAATTCTAGAATTTTAATTTAATTATGAATAATTATTGGGGGGATGGTAGGGATTTAACCTCCATAAAATATTCTAGAATATTCATCGTAGTATACTCAAATCAAAAGTTGAGATTTATCTTTGAAGTAGTTATACTCTTTTTGCCCATTTAATTAAATTGATTATTTAAAAAAATCATATTAATTAGTGTGATATGACATGAGTTACGTTTTTTTTGAGCATGTGGTATTCATAAGCCATGGTATTGCAACAAAGCCTATTTACACATTGAAAACCTTCATGGTTGACAATTTTGTTCCATGTTATATATGTGTGTGTATGCTAACTTATAATTATTTTTTAAATAATAATAATAATAATAATAATAATGATAATATAAAGTCGCGAGGGTTATCTAAATTGGTAAAGCACCTCGTTATGAGAGGTCATTGGGTCAATTCTCCTCAACACCCTCTAGGGTTAAGCTCTACCCCAAACCGTTCCATGAACATAATAATAATAATAATAATAATAATAATAAATGTATAACTAGAAAAGTTTAGTTTTTTGTATTAATTTTTTTTTTCAATTCTAACAACATGACATGTATAATAAATTAAGTTTTTTTATACTTATTATTAATTGATCCCTATCTATTTTTACAATCATTGAATTATATAACCAAGCTAATAATAATTTAAAATAAAATTACCATTTAATTATTATTTATAATTTTTTAAAAATTTTAACAATATAATCAATATCATGAAATAAGTGTTTAATACTTATAATAAATCAACCTTTACTATCCATTTACTAATTCAATTTTCTTTATATTTTTCAATAAAGTTATAATTCTCTATATATAAAAATTATCAAAGTATATTTACACCAATCTATTTTATATCTCATCTATATTCCATATTGACCTCATTTCAATCTTATACATTAATTTTAACATTTAATAAATACTAATGTCCAAATAAAATTAACGCGCTAGACACACCACCTGTTAAAAAAATTTCCCGGCTCCACTCCATTATTCTTTGGCTATTCCATGTATACGTACATCAGCTGTAATTTAAAACAATATATGATGAAAACCTTGACATATCTCATATATATTTTACTCGTTTCAACCTCAATGGGTTAATTTTAATATTTATTAAACATTAATGTATAATAAATCTCTTAACACAGAAAAAGCGCACTCCGTTATTCTTCGAGTTATCCCATGGATACGAACTTCTTTTATCCATTATCATGTAAAACAAGATTCTTACATCAATTATAATACAAAACAAGGTATGATGGAAACCTATTATCATGCAAAACAATATTCTTAAATCAATTATAATACAAAACAAAATATGATGGAAACCTTGGCTCACAGATGAATACATTTGTCATTTGATGTGTTTTGAGGACCACCTCTATCCATCATGCATACGAGATGTCACACCTACATATTTCATACTCTTAATATTGCAAATATATATAACAACAAATTATTTGAAAACTGTGATGTAATACGCGACATTAATTTCTTATACTATTTTAAATTATACATTTGACTTTTTAAGTAAAACAGGATTAACAAGTAACTTAATCAAGTGAGAACAAGATTTATTTTTCTTTTGAATAAATAATTATTCTATGGTGTGGTTTCCATAAACTAATGGGTAAAAATTTCCAAGATTCCAGAATAGTTAGAATAAATTAATTATTGACAGATACCTTTTCCTCTGAAGATAAAAGGGAAATCCCAAAGAGGAAAAGGGGTTCTGTGTAATGAGAAGAGAAAAACCAGAGGGTTGTAAGTTGAGAGTGGTTCAGAGCTAGTTGAACTACTGGAACTCTGCAACCTGACGCTCGAGAAGAGGTTGGACAGAGGCCTTGAGATCTCTCTAGTAGAACTACTAATCAATCTTACTCTAGTGAAGAGCACGAGGGGAACTGAGGACATAATTGCATCTCTCATGGTTGGGAGGCTACCATCAACTTTGCTTAAATAAGATAAGTATTATAAGCCCAAAAAATGGAGAAAGGAAAGCTTTTTAATATGATTTTATTAATTATGTTTATCTCTTTAAACTATGAATATTGATTGCAGTAGAATATCAACAATTTCTTTCTACATAACTGTTAAATAGACTAATTATGGTAGTGAGATATCTAATTAATTTAGAGTGGTTGTGCATTTTCTAGAATACTTTATGATGTTTAAATAATTAAGGAAAAATATTTACATTCATAGAGAATTCTAAGAAAGCATAGTTATCACTAATGAGAGTAAAAAATAGTAGATTTGAATCTATAGAAACTAATGAATAGAAAGGAAAAAATCTCTGGAAAATATAGAGGTTCAGAATGAAAAGGGACAGTTAGTCCATCCGGGGGGGGAGTCCCCAGACCAAACAATATGTTTTATAAAGATATAGGAAAAATATTATAGAGACTAAGGGTTTGAGAGTTAAAAACCCATTCTGAATGATGGTCTGGTCATCTGTAGCACCATAACTCGAAATAGTATTGTTCTTAAAAGAGGTATTGAACTTTAAAGCAATCAGATTTGGTGTTGCTACTGCTGAGTATAAAATCAAATATAATTAAACAAACATAGGAACATGTATATGTTCAATAGCAATACATTTAATGGTCTTCACAATAGATATCAGTCCAAAGCAATGAAAGACATATAAACATAGAAACCCTCAGAAGGAGGTAAACCATATGTCAAATAACTCATAAATAATCTAATCATTTCCACTGAAAATAGAACAAGCCCTAGCATGAGCCAACTATCTCAGAGATTGCCGCAATCATAAATTAAGTAATTGAAGGTGATGTATTAAAACCAGAAGAACCAAAATTATTAAGAACTAGTTAAAGACTGTGAAACAATATCAGGACTTTCATAGAAAAACACTATGATTATACCCTAATAGTATAAATGAAATCGAAAGAAAAAACTTAAAGTGAACTCAAATAACCGTAGATACAATGGATAGTTTATTTTTATAGAAAAATACATTTATGATGAAACTAAGATTTGAAATAAATATAAAAGTATATAAATACACTATGTTCTAACCGAAGCATTGAGCCAAATCGGAAGAGAGCCAGAGAAAAGAGAAAAGTCTTCAATGTACATCTCAATGAAAGGTAAGATCATTATCCTCTCTTTTCTAGTTTTGAAAATCTGAATGATAATAGCTTAGGGAAAGAGATGTTCTTATGTCTGTTTGTTTCTAGTTATCTGTTGGGATACTAGGGAGATCGCTCTAGTTTGCAATAGGGATTTATCCGGGTAACAAGGAAAAACGATGTTAATAGGTTTTCATATTTGATTGCTTACACTATACTGAATTGAGTCTGAGATGGGACTTGTTTTATTGGAATCATGGATGACCTAGTGAGTGTTACCAATTCATAATGAGGGTAATATATGTTAATCCACTTTGGGAATAATACCTCTATACATACAGATAGAAGTAGTTTAAAGACATAGTACCTCTATTACTATGTCTTTAAACTATGAATATTTTGCAAAAATTGTAGATATAAGGTAATCATTTCAAAGTCTTGGTAGATGTACAAAACTGATGAAAAAATATCTCCTCAATGAGGAGACCTAACAGTCTTATTTCAAAAGAGCTTTTAATTTTAGGTAGCAGCAAGAGGCAGAGAAGTTGTTGTAGGAACCTTGCAACATGGAGGTTGTAAAGAGAGGAAAGAGTTCCATATGAAGTTGGAAAGAGGATGAGAGCAAAGGAAGTCCTCAAAGAGTAGTGAATAGAACCAAATAAGTTCTCAAGAGAGAGGTGAGTAGTAGGTGCAAAAGCCTAGAAGAGAAAGGAGTGCTCAAGAGGTTCTAGAGGAGAGAACCATAGAGATACCAAGAGGCTAAGATAAGGAGAAGGCTTCATGAGGTATTGGGGTAGCAGGTTGATGGATACAAATCCTCACTAGGGCTTGATTACATGTCACAGTGAGCCACGCAAAGCTCATAGAAGAGGAAGAAGGTGACTAGTCATACTCATTCTGAAGGTTTAGGTGAAAGCCATAGAGGAATGAAGGAAGCTACCAAAGTAAATGGCATAAGGAGGAGGATAAGTGAAGAGGAATTAGACTGAGAAATATTTGAATTAAAGGTAAGAGTGAACGAGATGTTGTAGTTTCTACCAGAGAGGAGAAAATACCATATAGATGGTTGGGTGTTGAGCATGAAAAAAGTGAAATGGGATCTACTGCAAAATAGGTTGAAGCATAGTTTGAATTATTTTCTAAAGAGGAAAGAACTTAAGAGAACCGAGTATGAGGGAGAGGATTTTTCCTTGTTCTAGGATGTTTCCCTCTGTAGAATAAAACAGGGAAAAATACTTGGTGAATAATATGATGATGATGATGAGAGGAGAATGATGGAAAACATCATGCACTACAAGGAAAAGAGTCAAAGACCCTCTAGCGGAGGTTATAAAGGAGGTTTTTAGTTTTATAAAATTGGTCAAAATTGTTAAGAAAACTTTTGCTACAACATTCGTTTATGGTTACAGAGGTTTTGGCGGAGCTTTTAACGGAAATTCAACACAACTAAAACAACTGGGCAGCCAGAGGTTATTACAGATGTTTTTTTCATCAGTGCGCTACTAAGGTTTCAATGCACCGGTGTGTGTCATTTAGACGGTGGCCTCGGGGTGGTCGAAGGTTCCTGCACCAAGTTGTCATGGTATAAAAATACACTGGGCATAGTGTTGGTGATACAACGCATGCGTCCATACCAATTGGCCTTGGGATTTGTGCGGTACCCATAGGTCGTCTCAACGCACCAATACGTAGAATTATAAAAACACACCAATGCGCCATATCAGACAAATGCACCGATATTTATAATCGATATTGTTATTTTTGCGATGCCCATACGTCGTACAAATGCACCGGTGCGTAGTCTCACATAAAAGCACCAGTGTGTAGTATCGCACAAATGCACCGAGATTTTTATTTGGTTTTGGTATTTGTGCGGTGCCCATAGGTCATAGAAACACATTTTGTATTTCTTAGAAACACTGACCCATGACAGTGCAATTATTGTGATTTTTCTAAATTTTTTATTCATCAAAGGTCGACAAATCTTATAACAATATTCATATTAATTAATTTTTTATTAATTCATTTGAATGTGATGTTCGGATTAATTTGTTATATCATATCATAATTATTGTGATTTTTTAAAATTCATTATTCATTAAAAGTCGACACATATGTATATTATAACAATATTCATATGAATTAAATTTTTATTAGTGCATTTGAGAACCACAATGGAGAACACAATAGCGACAATGGAGAACACAATAGAATAAATTAAAACATATATATATATATATATATATATATATATATATATATATATATATATAAGACAGTCTTTTTCATACAAAATGGGACAGTTATTGGTATCCCTTTGTCTTTTAATTGGGACACTATGTCCATTACATTGAACAAAATGTCTGATTTCACAGACAAATATTTCAAAAAATACAACACCTTTCTTTGATATCCAAACATGGTGATCATCATTCTTCACTTGAACCGTTGTCACAACTAGAGCTACTTCCATGACTTGGGTTATTTTCAGGAATATTTTTTTCACGGTGTTGATTGTTTTCTTCTTCTTCTCCTTCCATCTACAAACATAAAAATAAACTGAAATGAGTGTATATACATTGGTGAGAATAATGAAAATTTCAATATTAAATAATATACATTAATGTAAATCGGAAATAAAAATGACGTACCATAGCAACAATTGACTCATAAATTATACACAACCATGTACCATGCTATCTTTCAAAATTTCATCTATTGGCGCAGATCCATACTTTGTTTCCTTCAAGTTTTATACCCCATAACAAATCATATATTTAATACAAAATATTGTTTTGTTCTTTTAATGATAGATGGAGCTGAGTAAAACAAGATCGATAGATTCTTACAAATTCCACAATTAATTTCTGATATGCTAACATATACTCACAACCCATATTTAACACAATTTTAATAAATTCGTCTAATGGTTATTCTTCATATGTTAGCACCTCTTTGAAGACATTCAATGATGATTTTTGTAAAATAACTTAAAAAATACAAAAATGAAATCTATTTAAGTTGTTATAAGAAAGTAACAATTACTCACAAACTTAGATATCAACCCTTTTATTCCTTGTCGTCCTATTTTATGTGTTGAATGGGTTCCATTTTCTTTTCTTTTCTGCAAGAAAATTCTTGAAAATTAATATTTAATGCTAATTTTTTTATTTATTGTACCTAATGATCAAAAAATCCAATGATTACATATTACATTTGAAGCATGTTGTTGTTGATATGGCTCCTCCCGTGATGCAATTTTGTCCATTTCTTTGACCATCTCCTTGTACACCATTTTAGACATTCCTACTGGCATATTTTTGATATCAACTCGTTCACCTTTTGAGATTTCGTAATCTTCCCGAAAATGTAACATGACAATAAACTATTTAATTTTTATATTGATATATGAAAAGTAAATATAACAAAAGTGATATTTATAAATAATTCTAGATAAACATTTAAAGGAATATTACTTTTTCATTCCTTCTTTTTGTTGTTGTACGTTTTTGCTATTAAAAGTATGATATGTCTCATTGACCAATTCTTTGGAAACTCTTCTTGTAGTTTAGATAAAATTTGGTTAATGAAATCATTGGATTGGTTTTTTTATTGTATGTGGAAATAACGTCTATACATTCATTCCACTAGATCCCTCAAACTTTTGTAAAAAAATTTCCTCGTTTCGTTAACCTCCAACACCACTCCAAATGAGCTAAGGAGCAATACATTTTCATTTGCATGTTCTATTTTTTTTCTTTTCTTAGAACAACATTCCTTTTCTAAGTTGTTGGTCCATGTAGAAAATTAAATAGATGTGAATTAATAAACTGTTTGACATATGTTATCTACTAATTTTAAGTATATTATTAATGAATATTAAAAAAAGAAAATCATATTGGATCAATAGTATTTTTTCATTCACGTGATTCATCCTTTTGCAATTTTTCCATTAAGATTTTAAGCTCTTATGGTCTTAGATTAGAAATAATCTTATTGAGCTTCATCATTTTGTGGCTCTGTATGATACACAGTAAACAATACATATTAGTTAAACTTACACATAGTTCAAAAATAATATTTTTTGTAAAGAATTTACAAGGAACTTGGCTTTTTTGCTTTTCTTGATGTGTTATCAGTATTTTTGTTACTTGATCTCTTGTAATTAATTTCTTTATCAATCTAAAACCTGTACCATATCATTCATTAATATATTTATAAATAAATTGTGAAATTTTCAGGTAAAAAATAAATCTCAAGAAACCGGTGTGCCTTTCATGATGTACGCACCGATGGTGGTGTGTGGGGGTATTATAAAATCACCACACAAACAATATATTGGATTGTACAGTGCTATCCTCATAACATAGAGCATCGGTGCCCTATTTTAGATATGGCACACTCATTTAAATTTTTATTTTTTATTTTTTATTACATAGTACTTGTGCGGTGCGCTATATAATACAACGCACCGGTGTGCTCGATTACACAGGGGACACTGATAAAAAAAATTATTTTTTGTTAAAAAAATCATGCAAGGGCATTAATTGGGATCTGATTATGCAAGTCGTCCCGTGGGTTGGATGTTAATCTAAAATGAAAAACCCTAATTATAAAATCACCGAAACAGGGAGAAGAAAAGGCAGAAACAAATAAAATGAAGGGTTTAGGGTAAAAATGGATAAAACTGCAGAAAAAGTAAAAAGAATAATCAAATTTAATCACAATATTGTTTGAAATTCTATGCTAAAGGGTTTGAATAAGCAGAGTTTTGGATTATGATTGTTTGAATACTTTTTTTCAAATGTATTTCACTACTCCATAGTGCTCTGGTGCTCTCTTGCTCCAGGTATGCCTCTTGCCAATATGTAGCTGAAAATTTTAGAAAAAATAGTGAAATAATGAAAAGTGTTTAGTATTTAAAGAATTTTTTTATGAAATTAGATTTTCGAAAATATTTTTCTGCCCATTTTTCAATTTTCCACTTTTTTTGTCACTTAAAGAAAATAGAGTTGCACTTTTTTTATTTTCATTTATTCATCACTAGTGTGTCACTTAATAGAACCACACCGGTGTGTCCATTGGTAACACAACACTGGTGCGTCACTTAATAGAACCACACTAGTGCGTCCATTGGTAACACAACACCAATGCATAGTAACTAAAATGAACCAAGGCGTAGTAATTAGAATGCACTGGTGCAGTTATCTGTACATTAGCACTGTTTTGCGATTGAGGCATAAAAATTAATTTTACGTGTGAACACAAAAATTAGACATGTTGGAATAATTTAATTTAAAATTGCTTAGATGTTTTGGAATGAATTGCAGTTGGGAGCTCGTGACCCATGACTGCCTAGGGTTTCTGTTAGACTCTGCAATGATGAGATTCACACTACACAACACCAGTCTATAACATTCCAGCCCCTCTAGAGACAACGTCAAACAACAAACACCTCCTTCGTAATGGAAACCCCTCTAGGGGGGGTCTCAACGCCTCCCCCTAATGGAAATAGCGAGATCCAATCTCCTAATGTGACCGTAATGGCTTCTGAAAAGGTTTAGACTGATATCGCTGCACATCATCCTGAGCAAGATGCACAAGAAAAACAAAAAGGACCATAGGAAACTGATGTATCGCATCATGGTGGGCAGCAAGATTTGACAACAAATAAGGAGATCCCCAAAGTGACCTCTGCCACTTGCAAACCCATTACAGTAGAGAGACCCAAAATATATTTACCAAGTCATCAAATTAACACTCAAATCCAGTTCATGAAGGACCACGCTCTCATATGGAAATTTATTGGCTTCTGGCCAATGGAGAAGGCCCTGCAGGGATGGATTGCAACTAAATGGAAACCAAAGGGACATGTCACCCTATAGCTAGGACCAAAAGGTTTCTTCACGGCTGTTTTAAACTTTATATAAGATAGAAACAGAGTCTTAGATGACGGCCCCTGCTTCTTCAAATTAGTGGGCCTGTATTTGCGAGACTGGATCAAAATATTTAATCTGGACAAAGAGGATTTCAGTTGGGCATCAGTCTAGATCCGGATGTATTCTATACCGCTAGAGTGTTGGGATGAAGAATCATTGAAATACATAGGAAATGGTATGGGTGAGTTCATAAAGATCGCTGAAGAAACGAAGCTCAGAAGATACACCTCTTATGCCCGCATATGTGTCTATATGCACCTAGACAAAGCTCTCTTGGACTCGGTAAGTCTATATCATGATGATTTTGAATGGATTTAGCCCATATATTATGAGCATGTGCCCTTCAGATGTAGAAAATGCCATGCCCAATGGCCATCTTTTTCGTAATTTCCCTTTAAATGTTACCCCCAAAACCAATGTTACATAAGATAAATCTGATTCCGAAGGATTTACCAAAGTCTCCAACCGTAAAAGGCACCGCAAAAAGCCCGCATCGGGTCCTAAAATTCCCACATCCAACTCCTCCATGCCCTCTACTAGTAATAGGTTTGATATTTTGGCACAACCAACCACGAATGACACTGAGCCCCCCAAACAAGTTGTTGATACACCCAAGCCATCTTTGGTAATCCACTCCTCAGACACAATGAATGCACCGAAGACATCTCATGATACAACAATCCCAAAATCCACTCTCAATAAAGAATCTTATACTGTCTTATGGCAGCCAGATGGAATGGACATTGATATATTTCTTCAAGCACCTATTCATTCTAATGACTCCATGGTGGAAAGCAGTCAGCCCAAACATATGGAAAAGGAACCTGAAAGTATTGACATTAGGAATCTGGACATATTCGGCCTTGAGCAAGCATGTAGGAAGAAAGATTTTGATAAAATCTCAGCCAGACAGCTAGAAATTTTGAGGTAATCCTTTCTAGAGCACATCAGGAGCAAACTTTACGAATACAACCAGGTAGTAATTGGGATGGGAAAAAAATTCGCAAAGATACCAAGAAATGAGGGAGAAAGACAGATCTACAAAGAGCCATCATCATTGGGGAAATGCTGGTGGAGTCAGGCAGATACTCCAAGTTAATGAAGTACTATAGGCCGCTACCCAATATTGAACCATGAAGCTCACATCATGGAACTTAAGAGGGTTAAACAGCCTGGTGAAATACAGAATGATAAGAAACATAATACATCAGGAGAGACCTCAAATATTCTTTATGCAATAAACAAAATGTAATAGTAATACACTTGGCTCCATTCTCTCAAGAGCTTGGCCAGGAAGCCACTCAGTTGCAGTGGATGCCTCGGAGCTTCAGGAAGAATTGCAATAGCATGGGATACACTGGATATTTTTCTCACTGATATCCATGCGTCTCATCATCTCATCCAAGCTACTTTTCATCTTATAGGAACCAATATTCATGGACATCTTACCAATTTCTATTTCCCCCAGGATGTAGTGAACAAGATGGCATTGCTAAATATGATAGCAGCTCTCAATTCTACTAGAGTACATCCTCTTTGGATAATAGGTGGCGACTTCAATATGATTAATAGACTTGAGGAAAAGAAAGGAGGCCGAGTCAAATTAGATATTGAAAGCAACCACTTCAAGGATTTTATACAAAGCAATTGGTTCATTGATCTGCCATTTAATAAGGGAATATATACCTGGAACAATAGAAGATCGGGTTCCCAGCAAATTGCCTCTAGGTTGGATCATTTCCTCATATCAAACAATGCCATTCATTTAGGAGGAGATATCACACCCTCAATCTTTCCTTTATCAAGATCGGACCATTGGCCCATCTCTCTTCAATGGCAAAGACCTAGAAACTCCACACAAAGACCTTTCCATTTTGAAGCATTCTGTCTAACTCATCCAGAATTCAACAATATGGTCATCTCAATCTGGAAAAGCTTCATTCCCCCAAAAGGAACCAAAATGTACCAATTTCAACAGAGGCTCAAATATCTCAAAAGGCACATCAAGAAGTGGAATCAATCAACCTTCGGAAACATCTTTCAGGCCAAAAAAACACTAGCACAAGATATGGCAAAACTTCAGTAGAAAATAATTAATGAAGTAATAAAAAAAGCACTATTGGAGGAGGAACATAACCTACATAATCAGCTGGAAGAAAGAATAAAGAAAGAGCAGATTCTCTGGAAGCAAAAATCCAGAGTAAGATGGCTAAAAGAGGGAGAGAGGAATATGAAATTATTTCATCGCACCATAATACAGAGAAGAATGCATAATAACATTACTCAAATCTAGAATCAGCAGGGAGAAAGTTTGGATGCACATGATTATATTGAAAGAGAGTTCCTCAATCATTTCAAAAATGTTCATCAGGAACCACAAATCAACAGACAACCAGCCATAGACCGAATCCTCCAACATATCCCTAAAATCATAACGGATGAACACAATCAATTTCTCTTTCATCCAGTTACTCTACAGAAAGTCGAATTAGCAATGAATCAGTTCAAGGAGGGTAAAGCACCTGGTCCTGATGGTTTTACCTCCAACTTCTTTCATAACTTTTGGGATCTCATCAAATTGGAGGTATGGCAGGTTGTGGAAGAATCCAGAACTCTACATTGGCTGCTTCCATCTCTAAATGTGACTTTCATTGCCCTCATACCTAAAGAAGAGTAGCCTACTACTCCAGAAAAACTTAGGCCAATAAAACTCTGTAATGTTATATATAAGGTCATCTCCAAAGTCATTGCTTCTCGACTGAAACCGACTTCCCCTGCTCATATCTCCAGAACAATCGGGATATGTAGAAGGATGAAAAATCATTGATGGCATCATTCTCACCCATGAGATCATTCATTCACTAAAGCACCACAAAAAAGCAGGTATGCTTATCAAAATTGATCTCTCTAAAGCTTTTGACAAGTTAAGTTGGATGTACATTCAAAAAATTCTTACAGCCTTTGGCTTCTCTCCTACATGGGTCAAATGGGTAATGAATCTTGTATCTTCTATTTTTTTCTCCATTCTGGTCAATGGCATTCCTTCTCATCCTTTCCATTCCTCTAGAGGCATTCGTCAAGGATATCCCCTCTCTCCCTTTCTTTTTGTCCTAATGGTCGAAGGGTTAGGTTGTGTCATCAAGAATGCTCTTCATACTCAGCAGCTCAGAGGCATCTCAGTCCATAACTCCCCAGCTATCACTCATCAACAATTCATGGATGACAACACATTGTTTAGGCATCCATCTGTTCAAGAAGCAAAAATGTTTAAATCTCTTCTTGATGATTTCTCGGAAGCATCTGGAGCCAACATTAATACTGCCAAATCCCAAATCTTCTTTTTTCACACTCCCTCTATGACTCAGACTTCTATAGCCCACATTCTCGGTTTCTTTGTAGCTTCTCTACCCTCCAAGTATCTAGGGCCCCTTTGACTGATTCTGCACTAAAACATGCCTCCTGGCACATGCTCCTTGAAAAATTTGAAGCCCGCCTTTCCTGTTGGACCTACAGAGCCCTCAATATGTCTAGTTGGCTGGTGCTGGTCAAGTTCGTGTTGCAATCAATGCCTCTATATCTTTTCTCTATTTTGGTGGCACCAAAATGGGTGCTCAAGAAAATCAGAAATCTACAACGCAACTTTCTATGGGGTTCCTTTGGGAAAAATCATAAATGGGCATTGGTGAAATGGACGAGAGTTTGCCTTCCAAAATAGAATGGAGGCATTGGTCTCTAAGACTCTCAACATAGAAATGTAGTTATGGGAGCAAGGATATGGTGGCAATGGCTCTCAGCTCCACACAAACCATGGGCTATACTTTGGACTGCCAAATATGAAAATAATAGACTGCCAGAAGATTTAATCAAACTCACATCCAATGAAAAGGGCTCCTTAATTTGGTAAACAGCACAACGACATGATCTAACAACACAGTTTTTGGGAAATTAGAGATGGAAGCACTGCTCGTTTTTGGGCCGACTCATGGCAATAAAGACCCAAGTTAAGCAACATTTTCATACCTCCGCAGACAGATGAATGGGGCATACAACAGACGGAAAAAGTTCATCAACAGTGGGTTCCTGCCCTCAACCAGAGTACAGACAACGGTTAAATGCAGTACAAATTATCAGTCAAGGAACAGAGCAATTTCACAACAATATTGACACATAACTTATGAACCGGAAAATTAGATATTTTGATAAGAATGATATTCTAATATGGGGGGTATACTCCTCATGGGATTTTTACCGCTAAGGAGGGGTACAACCTTTTGATCATAAATCAGGAACCCAAAGACCCTCTTTGGGATAGAATTTGGTCACCCGAAATTTGGCCCAAGGTATCGACATTTCTCTGGCTACTATGTCAAAAAAGGATACTCTCTTGGGACAACCTCAAGAAAAAAAGCTTTCACGGACCTTCAAGATGTCCCAATTGCAATCAACAGGAAGAGACCATACAACATCTTATAGATTCATGCAATTTAGCCAATAAATTATGGGAGAAAACCAGTTTCAGGTGTCAAAAAGGATGCAAAGTTTCTGAGATATTACAAACACCATTCACAACTGGGCAATCGATCCTTACAAGAGCAGGTTGTTAATCTCTCTGTGGAAAATCATTTCAGGGCTTCTCTTCTAGACAATATGGAAGGAAAGGAATAAGCGCATTTTCAAGAATCAATGCACACCTTTAGATACCATATGGAGTAATTTTTTCCATAATCTTTAGGAAACCTTGGCTCTTCAAAAGTGGCAGGAAGATGATTTCCCCACCCTTCCTCAGGAGCAAAACATTTGGGAGAATTTTTATCTTCTGATTACCACAAAATATGAGGATCTCCGTAACTCTTCCAATAATCCAAAAGCATCAAAAAAATGGTTTCCTCCTCCAAAAGGAATGATACAATTAAATTTTGATGGGGCTTCCAAAGGCAACCCAGGCATGGCAAGCTATGGAGGCATCTTCAGGGATCATAGAGGCAAACCACTTCTTCTCTTCCTTGGTTCATTAGGATGGGACATGAACAATTCAGTTGAGCTAGAGGGACTGTGGCAGGGACTTTTTCTAGCTCAACAACACTGATTCCACCCTATTGTGATCGAAGGAGACTCACAGATCCTTATCAACATGGCTAACCAGATTCTTCGGGGGACCCCTACTCGCAAAGTGGCCAACATCTGGAGATTAGCATCTCGATTAGATCTCATTGAAGAATGGCTCAAAACCAATAGAGAGATCACCTTCAAACATGTCAAAAGGGAAGGCAATAAAGAAGCCGATCTCTTGGAAAATTTGGGGCTGGAAAGTGATCAAGTTCTACACTCAGGATCACTTGACATTCTAAATGATAGCTCTCATCTACAAGAATGCACTGATTTGGTACAAAATGATGCAAAATTCTCGGATGCGGGTGTTTAATGTAATGGGTATGTTGAGGTAGCTGTGGGCTGGAAAGTGGATTTGTCACATGGGCACCCATGCCCTCATCATGTTTACACTAAATCAAGCCATTGGCACACCTAATTGTGCATTAATGCAGCTTGCTAGTTGAGGCTTTGTCAATTTTCTCCTTAACATGGCTTCCTCAGGCAGTTTTACCTCTGTTCCAATTCCTCTGAGATGCAATTGTCTCCCTGCTGCTACAGAGCCGAGCTCGCGCACGACCACAGGGAGATGGTGCCAGATTTTGTGTTGTATAAAGGTGGGGGCTGGTGCCCATTTCTTACAGAGTGTTTTCTGTAGCCTACGGTCTAAGTTGCCTGTCTTTGATTTCTCTACCCACCCAGAACACCCCTTGAATCTTCATCCTTAGCCTCTGATTACTGAGTCTTCTGTTCCCCTTGCCCACCCTTTCTTTAACTCAGCACCTTCTCGCCAGCTCAATTTAGCCTGGGTGAATATGCCATGTTTACGCCAGAGGATGCGCTGCAGGAGGGGCAGTACTAGAGGAAAAATTTTACACCCTCCATCCTCGTCCGTCTATGACTCATCCTCCCCTTTGTCGGCTCAATTTACTGGTCGCTATCTGGCTACTCAAAGCAGTCGGGGGCGGGTTCACATTGCGAGTACTCGGCTAGATGATGTTGCTCCCCATTCACCTGCTACCTTTACTTCTTCTCCGCATCCCAATTAGTCTGCCCAATTTCAATTTCGGTGCACCCTTGACCATCCATGTATAATTGTGACTAACTCCGTGGAATTTAGAGAAGGGTCTCCAAACTCTGAAGAATTCACCCACAGTGATATGAAGAGAAAAGGTTATGCTCAGGAAATGAATATCACTAGCAAACAAGGTAGTCTGGGCACTATTCATGGTAGAACCAAGGAAGCAGTGATGAAACATAAGGCACCAGGAAGCAGCGATGAACGGGACAACAGAAGTAGTGATGAACAGGGCCGCACCACATACGAATGTTTCAAGAACAAGGAATACAATATCAGTGATAAGAAGGATGCGAAAGATGACATAGATGCTTACAAGTGCCCGATAGTTGAAGAACCTCCATATACTCCTAAGGACACCCAACATGTCAAGTTTTATCAGGTTTTTTGTTCCCGGTTCCCATTCTTATGGGTCTAATTCTGAGATTTTATGTAATGTTGTTAATTTTGTTGAACTTTCAAACCTTGTTCCTCTCTGGTATAACTGGCTGGTTTCCCCTGTGCGGGCATCAAACTTTTATTGTGTCTAGACTAGTTTCCCATGTGTGGGTAGTCCATTTCCAGTTTTTGTTGTTGATTATGCCATAATTTTGGGCTAGCACTGCAGAGGTCAGTGCCTCCATGTAATATTTTTGTTACACTAATAGAATTTAGACTAATTTAGAAAAAAAAAATTAGACATGTTGGAAATGTACATTTTGTTGTGAAAATATTTGGGCCATTTCTTTTCAAAACTACACCTCTTCTTCTTTTAGGAAAAGAAACTTGAACCTTTCCATAACCTGCAACAAGAAAAGGTTCCCCATGAACTCCTTTCTTATTTTTAAGTTCCTCCTCCATCTTGCCATCTAATTTCCTATTTTCTCCTTTGTGCTTTCTATCTTGATCTTAACAAAATTTATAAAACCTTTGTTTTCAGAGAAAATAACCTTGAATGTTCTGGGAGAAATGACAATGAGTCCTTCATTCTGCATTTTTTAGCAGAAGAAGACACATTTTTTATTAAACGGTGCAGTTATTACATGTGGAGGCAATGGTATCCCGTAGAAAATGAGTATAGGGTTGAGAAGAGGAAATACATTGCAAAACGGGCTATTACATTAGCTTTTCCAATGGGAAACTGATTTGCAGGTGGAAATATGGTAGCTGTAGGTATCTATCTTTTCTTCCCATAGAAATGGTCACTATATTTCCATTTATAATACAAGCAGATTTTTTACTGGTTTCATCCAGAGAGAGCATCATTTTCAATAACAAATGGAACCAGGGAATCCTTAAGTGTATCCCATTCGCATTTTGTTCGGCATTTCATTCTTTGATAAGTGCTAATTCACCTATACTTTAAAAAATTTGGATTTTGGGTACCTTCCATGTGATATTCCTCATTATCCATAGGACCACAGCTCAGACAAGTTAGAGATGCCATTCAAGTTCAATTGGAAGCCGAAGATGTGATTTTATGCGACGTCATCTTTGCCGATAAAAGTTTATATAAGCCAACCAAAGTTCGAACAATACTCCCAGCTACTTTTAAACATATTCTGGAGAATATTTACCTTCATGGGACCTACCAGCCCAATCAACAACATCAATTGATCTTTGTCTACTATCCTTAAGGGAATGATAATCCTTCCCTTCATGGTGCCTCTTGGCTTTATCAACTGCCTCGATTGATCTTTCTCTACTATAAAATATTTCGCTGTCATCCTTGTAAGAATGAAAATCATTACCTTCATGTGATCTCTTAGCCCGTTCAAGAGACTCAATTGATATCTCTCATGTGCGTCTCAAATTTTTCATAAACCTTTTCTCCTTTTGTACTCTGTCGAGCTCTATAGCTGTCTGCATCCCTTTAAGTGTTTTTGTTTGTCTTTCTGTTTGAATAACTCATTTCCTTTGCTATAAAATACTTAGCTGAAATTTGAATTCTCGTCTTTTGAAACCCTCATCTCCTTAGAAAAATTCTTGCCCACAATTCGAACCCTCTGCTGCTCTGGTGCACTGGGTTTTATAGGCACATCGGTGTGATTCGTAAGATCATAGTTTAGGTTTTGGTGCATTGTTAATGATGCACCGACGCGGAAGAGTTGTGAAGCACCAATGCATCCTAGTACTAAGACGCACTAGTGCGTATTATGATTATAAGCGCACCAGATGAAAAACCAGGAGTGTAAAGTTTTTTTTTTTTGGTATGTAAGATCATAATAAAATAACGATAAATCTAAAGTACATGAATTTATTTGCATTATTTTCTAAACTTTATTATCTTAAAAAATTTCATATTATTCAAGATTTATTATTTTACAATGATTTACAGATTTACAAATTTACAAATTTACAAATTTTAATAAAATCATTTCACATTAATACAATTAAAAATTTGACATGAATACAATTAAAATTTTACAAATATTTTACATACAATTACAATTAAAATTAAAATTACGATTACAATTACATTACAATTACAATTACAATTTTACATACAATTACTATTAGAATTACGATTAAAATTTTATAATTTTACATACAATTACAATTACAATTACAATTTTACAAATATTTTACATATAATTACAATTACAATTTTAGAATTTTACATACAATTAGAATTACAATTTGTCATATATACAATTACAATTACAATAATTTCACAATAAATTAAATATTACAATTACAATTAAAAATTTACATTAAATATTTTACATACAATTACAAATACAAATACAATTTTACAATTTTACATACAATTAAATTAAAATTTCAATTACAATCACGACATAATATTTAATAAATATCATGGTAATTTAATATTAAATTAATTAATAAACATCATGATCATTATAACCATCGTAGAAACATCATATTCGACTAAAAAACACATTCAAATTCACTAGCACCATCATGATCATGATCATCTAACAAAAAACAACATTCTATAACATCATCACAACAAACAAATCAAATATACATCTCATGTCAAATAACTCATGCTATCACATACACATCTATCTACAAGCTGGACATTAAATGAACATATCAGTTAACATGACCTAACAATATACACATCATGATGATCACCAACATGTAAATTAAGTACAACTGCAACATGAACATAAAATACATGGACAATATATATATATATATATATATATATATATAGATATATATAGATATATATATATAATGTTAAAAATATACAACTGTAATATAAATGTTATGGATCAGCTGGTGGTACAAAATCAATAGCAGTACTAGTCGAAGCCTTCCTAGTCAATGGTGCAGCCTCGACGATCGATGGTCCAGCTTGCTCATCATGATGAGTATTGATGGATGTTGTAGGCTGCTAACTGGAGGTGGCCAATGGTCCAGCCTCATCTCTGTGATGACTACTGCTAGATGCTATTGGAGGCTACTCATCTAGTGCGATGTGAGGTTAACGAACATGAGATGATGAGTCACTGCTTGCTGACTGTCGATCACG
This sequence comes from Pinus albicaulis, assembly GCA_034641835.2. Taxonomy (NCBI): domain Eukaryota; kingdom Viridiplantae; phylum Streptophyta; class Pinopsida; order Pinales; family Pinaceae; genus Pinus; species Pinus albicaulis. Next base: position 316,890,752 of record CM076569.1, read on the forward strand.
TGCTGCATCTCGACCATGCCTATAACGTGCAATGGTCCTCCTCAGCTGCGTAACTAAGTTCGTCGCTCCTACGACATGCCGCATCATCCTGTACATGTCATGTGGCATGCCTCTCTACATCTGTAACAACCTACCATCAGCTTGTATGTCTCTCATATGAGCGGGCCTGATGCCCGCCTCAACAATCAATGCAGTGAGTTGGTTGCCCAACTCCATCCTACATCTAGTATGAAGTCGACTGCGCCTAGAAAAAAGCGGTACCGACACACCAAGAAGAGTAGGTCTCTTTACACCAGCCTCCTGATGATCCTCGACATTTGGCATGGCTTGATCGTCATCAGGATCTACACCTAGATCATGTGGTGGTGCCGACATGTCCTCGCCATCAAAAGACCCAATGTATGCAAAATATATACAAGTACACAACAATAATTAGACAATTTCATTACACAATTTAATAAAAACAAATTAAAGAACATGTTAAATAAATTTAAATAAAAAATAATATTACCTCTATCATCTGGCAGCTCATCAGCTATGAAGAGGATGTTGGGACACCCTCACCAATCCAATCCATCATAAGGATAGGGGACCATAATGAAGGGATGCAACTCCTCAACACTGGCTAGCAACTCTAGTGCATCATGTGATATCCTCACTGAAAACATATTCCCGCCCTTCTTGGGAATCATCTTCCCCCACATGTGCATCAGTGCCTCGAACATCGGCCTACGAGGCTACCAAACAAAAGTATGCATCATCTCTGGAAACATCTCAAAAAATAAACAAAAAATCTCTGAAGCAACAGGGAAGTTGACCCTCCCTTGTGCATGAGCATGATATCTATCTAACGCTGTACAGAACTGCTGAAAAAAAATGGCAGACCACCTGGCAAGCCGTGGCTCCTGTACTAAAGAATCAATATAATATAAAAGTGAGCAACTAATGTGTTTCCTGTCACTGGTGTTGTGTGAAATGGTTGAAAGGAGAAGTGAGAGGAACTGCACCTCCTCACTACCAAATGCACCAATACATAATTGACCTCCATCAACCCGAAAATCAGAAGGATATAAACTGATGCTCCAATGTATCTTTGGGAGTACACTAACTGACTCCCTACATTGCTAGCTGAAACCTCTGGGAGCGAGGGAAAATCCACCCCTTTCCTCGATAGCCTTGTAATGAAATATATATCCTCCTTAGTGGGCATGTACCATTGGATAGGACCAACATGGAAAGCCTGTCGGTGGGCATTCCACTCGTGGATAAGATGTCTAAAAAACACACCATAGACCTTTAGGGATGTAGCCTCCTCATAGAACTTGAGGAGGCATACCTGCCTTAGGAGCCCCTAGGTAGCTGTTGTAATATGGCGAGGGTATGCATCTCTCTCCCCCTCTCGTGCCTCCCACAGGCGAACCATGTCATACTTCTCTCCCTGTTGTTGTTTTTGTTCCCCTTCTTCTCTCTGAATGATTGACATATTAAATATTTTTTTTATTAAATGAGACATGTATTTAGGAATATACATATATAATGTTTTTGAAAAATAAAAAATAAAATAGTCGGTGTGAAACAAAAAACAGTCATGCACCAGTTCCGCTGCGTATTTTTTTTGTTGCGCACCGTGGGTGGTGCACCAGATGACATTCAATGCACCGTAGGTGGTGCACCTAAAACTTTTCAGAGCACCGTTGACTATGTATGGTGTCAGGAGTGTGGTTTTTTGACTAAACTCTATGCCCTTGCATGTATAGTTGTGTTAGTGCACCAACCTCCTGAATATTACATAGTCAACAATGCGGTCTTTTAACAGGCTACACTGTTGACCTTGTCGGAATGCCAAATGTGATGCGCTGACAAATACCAGGGTGCATATTTATGTCAACGCATCTCGTTGCTGCTACTCCTCATGGTCAACGGTGTGGCTGGCTAAATGACCACGCCGATTATTTTTTTAAAATTTTAAAATAAGGCGTTGCGCCTTTTGGTAGTGCCCCGAAAATAGTGCGGATATTGTTAGCACAGGTTGTGGTGCGACTTTTAAATTTTATAGACAGCACCGCTTATCGGTGCAAGCCGAATGGCTCGAGCGCACTGTGCGACAAATTTTTTTCCCTTTTAAATGGTTAATTTTAAGGTTATTTGAAATTCTAATCCGCTAAAAATCATAATTATGGAAAAATAAGAAAAATACCTGTAAATTTGGCCGTCGAGGAGGCATATTGGTTGTATAATTTGCAAAATAAAATTTGACCACCGTTTTGCAAAATGCAAGCTGGAGATTAGTGGGAAATGCACAGTAGCAGTGTGTGAATGGGTGCAATGGGAGCACCGATATCAGGGCAGCTCAGACAAGGATAACTTGCACCGGTGCTTGAGAGCTCTGGAGCACTGAGAAAAGTAAAAAATGCAGTTTTTTGGACATAACTTTTTTTTATTTAACCATGTTTCGGTGCGTGGGGTTTATAGGCGCACCGGTGTGGTTTTCTAATACTACACCAGGCAGTTTTAGTTTTGGCGCGATGTTTTATGATGCACTGGTGCTGAAGAGTTGTAAAGCACGGTGCTCTATAGTGATACAATGCACCAGGCGGGTGTGCACAGAGCACATAGTGTCCGGTGTGCCAATGTTTTGTGCGCACTGGTGTTTTCTCTTATTGAGTGCACCGGTGCGGTTTAAGATGATAAGCGCACCGAGCGGAAAAAATCCACAAAACCCTCCGCCCGCTAACCTCCTCTAGTAACCTCCACTAGAAATGGATGTCTGTGGTATTTTTATAAGGGCTTCCTCAAAAACATCTACTAGAGGGTCTTTTCCTTGTAGTGATGGAATGTGTAAAAATTCCAAAACAACAAAAGAATCTACTGACTAAGGATGAGGGTAAAGAGTCTTGTATTTTTTAAACTAATAAATTGTGTGTGGATGCACGTAGGTAATTTAAGTGGGAAACATACAAGGAATGTCACAAAGGGAGAAGATAAGGTAGAATTGTCTCAAAGAGATAAGACAAGGGGAATAAGGGTAGTGATTTTATGATTGTGAAAGGGAGTGTAATTCTTGGTGAACGTAAAAAAGAAGAAGTTGCAGATGCTAAGATAATATTTTTTCCTTTAGAAAATGAAATTTTGTTGAATAAATAAAAATGTGCATTGGAAGGTAAAGTGAATGGACAAATTTTCCCAAGAAAGGAATAAATTACATTGTCTATTGAAAAAAATAAAAAAGATTCCTACCATTAATTGATAAAAGAAAACATTGGAGCAAACAATGAAAAAATATTTTATGAAGATGTCGATGTGGAAAATAAAGAACATCTCTTGAAGGTTGTTATGAAGAGAAGCAAAGATATTGATAATTTATGAAAACATCGACAACAAGGATGGAGGACAACACTTAGATATCATGCTATTTCCATATGAAAAATAATTTAAATTCATAGAAGACTGGTTATGAAGCCCCAAGATTGGGGAAGACTGCACATGGAATACATGAAATACGTTATCACTCAAAAAAAGTGAAACATTATTTGACATGGTTATAGAGTTCATTTGTCAAAGGTATGGTCATAGAGTTCATTAGGAAAATTTAAATTTTTTCATATTAACCTATCTTAAGGTTCAAACCCACCCCCATTGAAGTCGTATCATGTCCCATCAGTCATCATTAGTTGAAATATTTCATTTCCCAATTTTTTGAAATCGAAAGGTCACTTTAGCCAGTTTTCTTCTTTTCGTAGCGTTTTACATTGTAAAAAGCCAGTTTTCACTACGAAAGTGCCTAATAATTTTGTAGCAAAAATTGTCAGAAAATGAACTAGCCACGCTACAAAAAATGGTTTTTCTATATGTCATGTCAAATCCGTTGGAAGGTTTTTAGTCCATGATTAGAAGAGTTAGGGTAGATTTCATTCAAGTTAGTTAGGGTTAAATCAAGGTACAAAGGTCATGTTTTAGGTCACCATCACTGTGTTGGAAACATTGTCATTGATGGCAAAGGAATTGGAAAAGACAGGAGCAACACCTAAACTATCCATAAGGCAAAAGAGACAGAGAGGTAGCAGAGGCAGCAGATGAGACATAGCAGTAGAGTTGAATTAGGGGTTTAATATAGTTTGCAAAGGAGATGAAGAACTGTGGAATTGTGCTAAGTATGGATGAGTAATTTCATAATGGGTAGAGGATACCTTCGATATGAAATCATTGTTGCAGAGTTACAGATATGTGTATTATATGTATATTGACTGATGTAATTATTGTGTGGAATCCCCTGAACCTCTGTATAAGTCTCTGCGTATGGAGTTAAAAGTGAAACCCTGTTGAGGAATAATGGTGGCAGAGATATGATGTTTTTTAATGTACAGGTAGAAGCGGAACTGTGACAGGATATAACTCTGAAATGGAAGGTTGACATGTTATATATATCATAGAAAAATTGAAGAATGATATTGAATTCTCACGAGTTTATGTTTGTAAGGAAATCCCGTCGGAAGAGAACTACATTTGTTCGTTGATTATTGGAAATCCTGCCAAAGATGGACCAGATTTATAGCGCAAACCCAGACTAACCCTTTGGAATCATGAACAAAACCTTGAGCGAAGGGCGGAATCACGAAGGAGGAATAGTGAAGGCAGTTTATGGTTTTCATCACACCGCTTTCAACGGGTAAGCGGTATTCAAGAGGTGGGGAGTGAATCCATAGAACAAGTGACACGCGTCCCTGTACGATTTTACAAAACCACTTTCACTGTGCGCAATCGCGCGTTATAGTTTGACCCAGGATGCCCAGTGATATCGTTGAGCGTCGTTGATCTGGGAAGGGGTCATCGGATGATCGTCATTTGTTAAAGATGCGCGAAGATTAACACAGGTGTGGCAGACCATCGCTTGTTAACGTTCGACATCGGAGGTCGAGCGATATACATATACGTTGTTGATCTGGAAGCTTGCTAATCTAACGGTGATCGGACGCTGGACTTGCGCAAAGATTACTATGGTACGATGGGTGTATTGGCTTGGCTATTGACTACGTATGTGGGCCTAGGGGTCAAAGATTTATCATAAGATTAATTTATTTGGAAGCATTGGATGTTTCTATAAAATCCGAAGGGTTAAATTCAAAAGTTTTAAATATATTTATTTGTCAATTTCTTTAAAATTGATAAATAAATTAAAAAGAAATCAAAAAGCCCCATGGGACAAACTAAAAAATACTGACAGAGAAATACCACTAGTTGTTCGTGGTTTTGACTCATGGTTGTAATAAAGGAAAAACTATATAAGGAAAAGAAAAATAAAGAGCGACGTGTGCATTGTAAGGGTTGTGAATGAATAAATATTTCTAAGGAATATATGCAAGGGCGAACTTTGATCTTAACTGATATATCTGAATCTACGATGCACCCATGGATAGAATGATCTGACAACGATGAATCTCTGATTGAATGACGGACAAAATCATAAAGAACTGGTGTGAGTATACAGAAAATAAATAAATCTGGTAACTGGAAAGGTATGTCGTATAGAAACTGGTGGATCCAGTTTGAAAATTGATGAAATGTGGTCCACAATGGTGTTGAGGGTTGAAGCGTTCAGTGAGGGGGTTGTAGCTCCCTTCCAGTGGTAGTTGGTAAACGAGAGTAGGGGGTAGTAGCTCCCTTCCAGGAGAGGCTGGTAAACGAGAGAAGGTTGTAGCCTTCTGCAGGTGGGTTCCTACATGCTGGTATAAGTCTACACCAGCATATATTGTAAGAATATTTATCTATAATAAATATTAAAGACTGAGATTATATCAGCGGTGTTTTTCTCCCAAATTTGGTTTCCACCTTAAATCTTGGTGTTCATATGTGTTGTTTATGTTTTATGGTTTGTTCTGTTATTTCTGTTCATGCTTAATGCTTATTTTATGCAATGCTCTAAGTAAAGACACAATAAGATATCTGGACATACATATTGGATGCAGTACTGTAACATATGGTTTTAAGAGAAAGAAAAGAAAAAAATTTCAGCCCAAAATACTGATTCACCCCCCCTCTCAGTATTTTTCCCAACAATTGGTATCAGAGTAGGTCCTTCTGAAAAATATTAGCCACTAGAAGGAAGATCAAGCAAGATGAGCAATCAAGATGGAACAACATCTATTAGGCCTCCGCTCTTTAACGAAAACAATTTAATCTTCTGGAAAACAAGGATGAGATCCTATCTTCAGTCTCTGGGAGTAGAGGTATGGGCAATTGTTGAACAAGGATATCAATACCCAGCTGCAGTACCAAGAAATCCGACAGAAAGAAAGAATTTTGAAACAAATGCAAAGGCGGTCAATGCTCTATTGGGAAGTCTAACTGAATCAGAATTTGTCAAAGTCATGCAGCTGAATACATCCAAGACAATATGGGACAAAATCATTCTAAGTTATGAAGGTGATGCAAAGGTAAAAAGTGCTAAACTCCAAACTCTCAGAATTCAATATGAGAATCTAAAAATGGATAATGAGGAGAGCATTGCCAATTTATTTTTACGTCTTGATGATATTGTAAATCGTATGAGAAATATGGGAGAAACAATAACCGAATCTACCTTAGTTGAAAAAGTCTTAATATCACTAACAACAAAATTTGAGTCAAAAGTTTCTGCTCTTGAAGAAAAGCAGGATCTTCAAAATCTTACTGTGGTGCAACTTCATGGCATACTAACTGCATATGAAATGAGAAGAGGAGGACCATCAGAAGTCAAAGAAGTAGTCTTTAGAACTTCTACAAAAGGGAATGAAGTACAAAAAACAGAAGGATCAGGATATATCTCAGAAGAAGATGAGATAAACTTTGTAAAGAAACTTCAACTTGGCACAGGACGGTTCAGAGGTAAGCTTCCTTTGAAATGTTTTGATTGTGGAAGAGTTGGTCATTATGCTGCTAAGTGTCCTTATAAATAAACACATAAAAAGGAGAAGGAAGTAGTAAGAAGGAATAAGAATCATTTCAACACTAGAAAGAGTTACTATACTCATGAAGATAGTGATAGGTTATCTGATAGTGAGGAAGAATGTGAACAAGATCTTAGACTTCTCATGGCATTTGAAAAATAATCTAGAGAAGAAAAGGATACTTTTTTGGATGCTCTAGAAGATAGTGATTTTCTTGATGAAAACAATAAACTCAAAATTTTCCTAGAAGAAAGTAAAATAACCATAGAAACTCTGAAAAATCAGCTTGAAGAAAAAGAGAAACACAATGAGAAATTAGAGTGTGAAGTAGTAAGTCTAAGAAAAGAACTTGAGAAAGTAAAGAATATGAATCTTAGATTTGCTAAAGGATCTGAAACCTTAGATGAGATTATCAAGGTACAACGTTCTCCTCTTATAAATACAAGTCTTGGATATATCGGATAATCCTCTCAGGCTTCAGCACCAAATTATCTAAAGGCAGTTACAGCTGGGTTACAACAAGCTGCCACTCAACAAGGGAATAAAGAATCTTTACAGGTAAATCATGATCATCTCAATTCAAATAACACTAACAGGAATGTCTTTCAAAGAAACACGAATCAACAAGTAAATTCATATAGAATATTTTATGATCGCAGAAATTTCTTCTTCATTGGACAATGTTTCTTATGTCACAATTTTGGTCATAAAGTTGTTCAATGTGTTGCATATAAAACCATCATGACAAGAGAAGCAAGAAAGAAAAGGATTGATATTGAAACAAAGAAGAATACTTATAACAAATTTTCTCCTCTTCAAAATGAAGTTGAATGTGCTTATTGCAATAACTTTGGCCATGAAGAATCTGAATGCAGGAGAAAAATTCAGCCAAAAGAACATGTTCCTTCAAGTTCCAAAGTATGGAAAAAGAAGGAATTACAGGTTGAAAACTGTGGCATAGCGTTATTTGCAGAAGATGAAGAAAACCAATGGTACATTGATAGTGGATGCTCAAGACACATGATAGGTGATAAAGAAAAAATTCTTGCATATAGTGCTCTAGAAAAAGAAAAAAATGTTACATTTGGAAATGATACTCCTGCGGTCATTAAGGGAAAAGGGTCTGTGTTTCTAAAAGAAAAGGTGAAAGCTAATGAAGTCATGTATGTGGATGGATTAAACCATAACTTGTTAAGTGTAAGTCAAATGTGTGATCAAGGAACTGAAGTTGTCTTTAGTTCAAAAGAATGTGTGGTACATGATCTTGATACAGGTATAGCAATTATAAAAGGAAAAAGAACTCCAAACAACTTGTATATATTGAATAACCCCAAAGAACAATGTTATTTGAATAAATCTTTAGAAAATTGGCTATGGCATAGAAGGTTGGGGCATCTGAGCTTCTCTCAAATCAACAAATCAAGCAGACTTAAAGCTATTCGTGATCTTCCCAATATTACTCTACCTGAAAATATCATATGCAAATCTTGCCAATTTGGTAAGCAAACCAGAGTACAATTTAATGCCAAGGAAGGATCATCAAGTAAGCCTCTTGAACTCATTCATACTGACATATGTGGACCTATGAGGAAAAATTCACCACGTGGTGAAGAATACTATATCTTATTCATTGATGATTTCTCTAGAATGTGTTGGATTGGGCTGCTTAAACACAAAGATGAAGAATTTGAGAAATTTTAGACCTTCAAAGCACTAGTTGAGAATGAATTAGATCTAAAAATCAAGTGTCTCAGATCTGATCGAGGAGGAGAATATACATCCAATGAATTCCTTGATTTTTGTGAACAACATGGCATAAAAAGACAGTTCTCTGTAGCTGGCACTCCACAACAGAATGGCATTGCAGAAAGAATGAATAGAACAGTTCAAAAAATGGCTAGAGCTATGCTTGATGATTCCGGAACACCTGACACATTTTGGGGAGAAGAAACACATACAACAGTAAACATTCTCAACAAAGCACATGTTCATGTAAATAGTGATAAAACTCCATATGAACTCTGGTATGGTAATCCTCCCACTATAAAGCATTTTATAATTTTTGGGAGCAAATACTTTATCAAGAATAATGATGAAAAACTTGGCAAGTTTGAACCGAGAGCAGATGAAGGAATATTTCTCGGTTACTCCTCTAGGAGTAAGGCATATAAATGTTACAATAAAAGACTTCGAAAGATTGTTGAATGTAGTGATGTTGTTATTGATGAGTCTCCTGCAGCTCCAAAAGAAGAAAAGAAAACAACAGATGAAGATGATGATGACACATATCATTCTACATCAAATAGTAATGATACAAACAGTGAACCCAGTGAAGAACCCGGAGATGATTTGTCTGAAAAGGCTCCATCTAGATATGTTCAAAAGAATCACCCAGAATCTCAAATTTTGGGAGAAAAGGGATCAGGTGTACAAACAAGAAGGACTCTTGTGGGATCTTCTAGCAATCTGGCATTTCTGTCCACTATTGAACCTCACAGTGTCAGTCAAGCTAACAAAGATGAATGTTGGATTCAAGCCATGAATGAAGAGCTTGATCAAATTGAAAAGAATCACACTTGGGAATTAGTACCAAGACCTCATGACAAAAATGTCATTGGAACTAAATGGATATTGAAAAACAAGTTAAATGAGAATGGGGATGTTATAAGAAATAAAGCTAGACTTGTTTGCAAGGGGTATGCTCAACAAGAAGGTATAGACTTTGAAGAAACCTTTGCTCCTGTAGCCATACTTGAAGCCATAAGAATGTTTCTTGCTTTTTCAAGCTTCCAACAAATCAAAGTTTATCAAATGGATGTTAAATCTACTTTTCTCAATGGTGATCTAGAAGAAGAAGTTTATATAGAACAACTAGAAGGATTCATTTTGGAAAATGATGAAAAACTTGTTTGTAGACTTAAAAAGGCTCTATATGGTCTCAAACAAGCTCCAAGGGCATGGTACTATCGTCTTGACAAATATCTTCATCAACAAGGATTTTCAAAAGGGTCTGCTGATAGCAACTTATACACAAAAATTGAAAATGACAAACTATTGATTGTGGTTGTATATGTTGATGATATCATCTTTGGAAGTAATAAAGAGTCTATGAGTCAGAAATTTGCTTCTGATATGCAGCAAGAATTTGAAATGTCTTTGCTTGGGGAACTAACATTCTTTCTTGGCTTGCAAGTGCAACAAGCAACAAATGGCATATTCTTATCACAAGCAAAATACCTCAAGCAAATCCTAAAGAAGTATGGCATGGAAGACTGCAAACCTGTAAGTACACCAATGATAACCGGATGTAATCTCAGTTCTAATGATGATTAGCCCACGGTGAATCAACCTGAATACAGATCTATGATAGGAAGTCTACTTTATCTCACTGGGACAAGACCAGACATCATGCATGCAGTTGGGATTGTTGGACGATTCCAAGCTAATACAAAAGAGTCTCATCTTCAGGCTGTGAAAAGAATATTCAAATATCTACAAGGAACTCAAGACTTTGGACTATGGTATCCAAATAATGATAATCTTACTCTTCATGCATACACTGATGCAGATTGGGCTGGAAGTGTTTATGATCAGAAAAGCACTAGTGGTGGTGCATTCTATATGGGGCCCCGGTTAGTATCTTGGTTTAGCAAGAAGCAAAGCTCCATTGCCTTATCTATAGCAGAAGAAAAATATGTGGCTACTGCATCATGTTGCACTCAACTTATCTGGATGATGCAAACCCTACAAGACTTTCAAATCAAATGTTCACCTCCTATCTCCATTATGTGTGATAATACAAGTGCTATCAGTATCTCAAAGAATCATGTTATGCATTCCAAGACCAAGCACATTCCCATCATATATCACTTCTTACATGAAAAAGTTATTGAAAAAAGGTGAAATTGGAGTATGTTTCCTCCAAAGAATAAGTTGCTGATATATTTACCAGACCTCTACCCAGGGAAGCGTTCGAATATCTTAGAAAGAAACTGGGAGTAGTCTCTGCCATGCAGAGGATCAAGTCTATTTAAATACAGAAGATTAAATTGGTTGTGAGGTGCTGTTAGGCATCTTTGAATGCACAGGCTTAGGGGGAGCATTGGTCATATGAAAAGGATGAATTGTTGGTTGTATTATGTTTGAAGATGTAGCATGATCTCAGGGGGAGCATGGCATTATCGGTTCAAAGGATCTTGATCAAAATATTTTCCATTAATGTCAAAGGGGGAGGAAAAGAAACAAAGGGCTTCTATAAGGCCATCAGAGGAAGAGTATTGCCATCAATGCCAAAGGGGGAGATTGTTGGAAACATTGTCATTGATGGCATAGGAATTGGAAAAGACAGGAGCAGCATCTAAACTATCCATAAGGAAAAAGAGACAGAGAGGTAGGAGAGGTAGCAGATGAGACAGAGCAATAGAGTTGGATTAGGGGTTTAATACAGTTTGCAAAGGAGATGAAGAACTGTGGAATTGTGCTAAGTATGGATGAGTAATTTCATAATGGGCAGAGGATACCTTCGGTATGAAATCATTGTTGCAGAGTTACGGATATGTGTATTATATGTATATTTACTGATGTAATTCTTGTGTGGAATCCCCTGAACCTCTGTATAAGTCTCTCTGTATGGAGTTAAAATTGAAACCCTGTTGAGGAATAATGGTGGAAGAGATATGATGTTTTTGAATGTACAGGTAGAAGCGGAACTGTGACAGGATAGAACTCTGAAATGGAAGGTTGACATGTTATATATATCATAGCAGAATTGAAGAATGATATTAAATGGTCACGAGTTTATGTTTGTAAGGAAATCCTGTCGGAAGAGAACTACATTTTTTCGTTGATTATTGGAAATCCTGCCAAAGATAGACAAGAGTTATAGCGCAAACCTAGACTAACCCTTTGGAATTATGAACGGAACCTTGAGCGAAGGGCAGAATCACGAAGGAGGGACAGTGAAGGCGGTTTATGGTTTTCATCTCACCACTTTCAAAGGGCAAGCAGTATTCAAGAGGTGGGGAGCGATTCCATAGAACGGGCGACACGCGTCCCTGTACGATTTTACAAAACCACTTTTCACTGTGCACCATCGCGCATTATAGATCGACCCAGGACGCCCAGCGATATCGTTGAGTGTCGTTGATCTGGGAAGGGGTCATCAGACGGTCTTCATTTGTTAAATATGTGCGAAGATTAACACAGGTACGGCGGACCATCGCTTGTTAACGTTCGGCATTGGAGGTCGAGTGATATACATATACGTCGTTGATCTGGAAGCTTGCTAATCTAACTGTGATCGGACGCTGGACTTGCGCAAAGATTACTGTGGTACAATGGGCGTATTGGATTGGCTATTGACTATGTATGTGGGCCCAGGGGTCAAAGATTTATCGTAAGATTAATTTATTTGGAAGCGTTGGATGTTTCTATAAAATCCGAAGGGTTAAATTCAAAAGTTGTAAATATATTTATTTGTCAATTTCTTTAAAATTGATAAATAAATTAAAAAGAAATCAAAAAGCCCCATGGGACAAAATAAAAAATACTGACAGAGAAATACCACTAGCGGTTCGTGGTTTTGACTCATGGTTTTAATAAAGGCAAAACTATATAAGGAAAAGAAAAATAAAGAACAACGTGTGCATTGTAAGGGTTGTGAATGAATAAATATTTCTAAGGAATATCTGCAAGGGTGAACTCTAATCTTAACTGATATATCTGAATCTACGATGCACCCATGGATAGAATGATCTAACAACGATGAATATCTGATTGAATGATGGACGAAATCATAAAGAACTAGTGTGAGTATACAAAAAATAAATAAATTTGGTGACCGACAAGGTATGTCGTATGGAAATTGGTGGATCTAGTTTGAAAATTGATTAAATGTGGTCCACAGTGGTGCTAAGGGTTGAAGCCTTCAGTGAGGGGGTTGTAGCTCCCTTCCAGTGGTAGCTAGTAAACGAGAGCAGGGGGTAGTAGCTCCCTTCCAGGAGAGGCTGGTAAACGAGAGAAGGTTGTAGCCTTCTGCAGGTGTGTGCCTGCATGCTGGTATAAGTCTGCACCAACATATATTGTAAGAAGCTTTATTTATAATAAATATTGAAGACTAAGATTACAGCAGTGGTGGTTTTCTCTAGAATTGGGTTTCCACCTTAAATCCTGGTGTTCATATGTGTTGTTTATGTTTTATGGTTTGTTCTGTTATTTCTATTCATGCTTAATGCTTATCTGATGCAATGCTCTAAGTAAAGACACAATAAGATATCTAGACATACATATTGGATGCAGTACTGTAACATATGGTTTTAAGAGAAAGAAAAGAAAAATTGTTCAGCCCAAAATACTGATTCACCCCCCCTCTCAGTATTTTTCCCAACACACTGTTTTTAGCATGTATGAGGCATGATTAAAGAATGAGTTTTCATAGAAACTTTACAACATTACCCAATTGAGTATTTTTCATTATCCGCTTCATCTTTGCATGCTATTGAGTTCTAGAGAGCTATTTCACCAAGCGAAGCTAGCTACTGGCATTTTCAAAATTTGCAGGTGTCACTAATCAAGCGACGCAGAGAAGGTATAAAATCACCATGGCTGCAAAGAAGAAGACCAAAAAAGGTGGTGATTGCCTCATATATGAACCAATGGATATGAATTTGTTAAATGAATACCACACTGCATTGGAAGTGTTTAGAAGAACATGGTGTTTACAATTCTTCCAAAGGCTGCAAGGGTGTCATTTGTAGGTTTCAAAGCAGTTTTCTAAGAGTTTTACTAGATCACCTTCAAAGATAGGAATGTTAAATCTCATATTAACACCAAAAACCATTGCAATAGCAACAAGAATCCCTAGAGGAGAGAAATGGTTCAAAGGTATCAAGTTCACCATGCAAGACTATAAAGAACTCATCAAGATAGAGCATAGTGAAATTGATCTCACAAATGCTATCCCAAGGAGCTATATGAAGGAAAAATATTCAAAGTTGTTGGTAACCATTCAGAAGTACTTCACCTGTGAAGGGAGGTACCACATGGTTTATTTATACCACCTCAGGCTTCTGCTGCATTTTTTGGGTAAGATGTCTCTTGATTTACCTTTTTACTTATATAGAAGTTTAGCTAAAATGTCAGAAAAGGTTCAAGTTAAAGAAGAAGGAAATGAAACCTCTCCTTTTCATCATGGTTTGATCAAGTTTTTAGTGTTAGAAAAGTTAAAAATATTAGGCAGAGATTGGTCATATTTTCTGTTCATAAGTGGTTTTGAAGTAGATTTTGTCACTCCTAAAAGAACTCCCAAACCTAGAGATATTCCATCACCTACAGTAGCAGAGCAAGTTCAGAAAATAATCATGGAGATAAAGCCATTACAGAAGGATGATACACCCAAAGTTACACCTGCAAAACAAAGGCCAACAGGTAGTAAACATGGCAGAAAGAGGGTTAAAAGGAGTCAAACTGTGGCTAAAGGTAACTTAGAGGAAATTTTTCATGCCATTGATATTGAAGGGACTCCCATAGTCCAAGCTGAAGACATAGGTGAGGGAGGAGGGAAGATTAAGAAAGGAAAAACAACTAAGAAATTAGAATTTGTAGGTGATGATGCTAGATTTATGTTTCAAGCTAGAAAACCAATGAAAAGACATGCCAGAATTTTTTTGGAAATCATAAAGGAAACTCAGAAGGTCAGTGAAACTTCTCAGCCATCACCAAGCATCATAGACCTCTCCTCACCTGCAAATGAATATCTGCTCATCAAGCAAAAGAAGGGAAAAGAGAAAATCACTGAAAAGACAAAAGTTCAAGCCCTTAAGGAGCAGTTGAAAGATGCAAGTGAAGAGATATAAGTCTCGAGGAAAGAATCCAAGAAACATAGAGATAAAAGAGTGCAGTTTGAACAAATGAGAAAGATTTGGGAGGATTAAGTCACAAGTGTCTCTAAGACCTTGGACAACACAAAAAAACTGATAAAGTGGACTTAGCCACTAAGAAAAGAGGTCAAGCATATCAAAAAGGAAAATATACACTTACAATCTAAGAATAGTACACTAAACGACCAAGTCAAAGACCTTCAAGATCAATTAGAACTGATTCATGAAGAGATGGAGAAGAAAGGTTTGAAGATGATTGTGGTTGAGGAGCCCATTGCTCAATTGATCATAAATGGGAAAAAAACACGACAGGGACCATAAGTTGAGGTTAAATATGCTTTAGAGAGGTTCATTACATACAGAAGATCAATTTTTTATAGCTGGAGGTCACTTATTGGAGACAATTTTGAAATCTGGAATTTCTACACTTTTACATAGTTTCGTAGCGTTTCCTAGGCTTAAAGCCACAAAAACGCTACGAAAAAACCTGTAGCAGTGTTTTTGCCTCTAAAGTCACATTTTTCAATTTTCAAGGAGGGATTTTGATGGTGGTGATGTGTCATGACTTGGTTGACGTCATGGAACAACCAAGGAGCAAAGTTATTGGGTGCAGAAGCTAATTTTTCAATGCTACGAAAACTCGCTACGAAACTGTCATGTTTCCGTAGTGAGTTATTTTTGAAGGTTTTGGAGCATCTTAATAGTATTTTTGGACAAATCGACTCCTCCAACATGTCAAGGTACCTTAACATATAATATTTATGACTTGAAGGAAGTGATGTGGAGATAGGTCATCATCCAAAGCTCTCGTTGAAGATAAGGATTATACATTCCTGAAAAATAGGGTTTTGTTCCACATGTCTAGGAGAGTCTTAAATATGTAAAGTGGAAATGAATCTATCATGTATATTTCGAGCATGTGATGCTTATTTTGTAACTTTTATGTAACTATTTCACAAGATAAGGTAGAGTATGTAATAAATAGGAGTTAGTCTCCTATTAGGAGATGTCTTCTTTAAGGTGTAGTTGTCAGTTTCTTGTTAGAAGTCATGTTTTTCAGTTATGTGATGTATCATAGGAGAATTCGATGAAAACATCCACCAGGTAGATCATCCTTGTTTTAATAATGTCTATTTAAAGACAAAGCATCGAGGTAGTGAAGGGTTGGAGATTTTTTGCACCAAATTGTTGCTTTATGTTTTTTTGACTTATATTAGTAATATAGAGGGAATTTCTTCTTGATAGAACTGAGATTCTCAATGGGTTTTTAATGTCTTATTGATCTACATCTTATGTTTTACAACTTACAATATATTTCATTTCTATTACTCAGAATTCATAACTCTATGGTGTGACTTCCTTTAGTAATGAAATGACTGCATTTTCCTATGTTTTATTAGTGAATTGGCTTTGTTAAAGACCCATATTTGCCTTAGTTTCCATGTCAAGAAACCTTACCATTGAAAATACTAATTTTAGACCTCGTTATCACAAAATTGGATTTGATAGGCTGCTTGATCAATCAAATTCATGTAACTATTTCAAACCTAATCTTTTGACTAAGGCTTAGCCTCCTCAACCTGAGAGGGCTCTCTCAAGGGTTAATGATTTGGATAAAAATATAGATGGCTAAATCTATTTGAGTAATGAACATATATAGGTTGAGAATCACATTAGCATGTACACATTGGGCTTATGGAGTCAAATAGTTCAATAATCCAGTGAATCTACTTAACATGGAATTTGAGGCATATCAGAGTTTTAGTCAAGAGATAAATACATATGAAACTGTAAAAAACACAATCAGTTCATTTATATAGAAAGTTAGCACATATAAAATATGAATTCTAAGTAATATAGATAAACACCACTAAAACAGGATAATAAAGAGATGCAAATAGAATAGGATCACACTAAAACTCCTTCTGAATCTCAAGTTGGTTAAGTAGAAAATCTCTGCATTAGCTGAAAACCAATTAATTACAATAAGCACGATTTTGTTGAAAAATTTCCAACCCTTTACAAATTCAACCACTTGGCCTTTAATAGACCTCTTACCACATGAGATGATCTACCTCTAGGGTAGATAAATCGAATTTCTAACTACTGACAGCTTACATAACCATAAGACATGGAATTTATTACAAAAAGACACCCAATCCACTTAAAACAATCCTATTCCAAAAATGACTCAAACTACTTAACGCTATCTCTAACAACTTTATATATTTAAATTTACATCATTTCCAAGTGTATCATCACTTGGTAAAATCTGAATGATAGGCTTCATTTCTTCATGACCATATTGTTGATCTCCATCAAAATAGGAAATATAATCCTGTTTTTTAGGCATAAGATCTCTTGCACTCCTTGAACATTCTGACCATTATGTATCCTTCATTTCGTGATCCTTGGTTGTTGGAAGTTTTCATAACACATACCATAACTCCTCCCTAGTTTCCATTTGTCAAAAACAACTTTAAAAACTTTCTCAAAATGCTGTAATGTTCTACGCTACGAAAACACAACACTTTCGTAGCACCTTTCGTAGCACTGCTATTTCAACCTTTATTATTCAACTTTTTTCCTTCTTTCCTCCAAGATTATTTTAATTACCATTTAATACATCCTCCATAGAAATTTGAATCCTTGATTCATTCTTCAACCCTTAAAAAATTGATCAAAATGAGCAAGAAAAGCTACTACAACAATTTCGTAGCACTTTTCCACTTTTTTACACTGAATGTGCTATGAAACTGTTGAGTATGCATTTTTTTCAAAAAATTTCAAAGTGTCAACTGTAATTATGCCCAAAACTCCAAATATATCTGTCTCCATCATTTAAAAATCCATATCGACTATAAAAACAAAGTCATTCTAGCTTTCTTGAGGCATTTCTTGCAGGTGCCTCTTGTTTTTTCCTGAAAAATAGGTCTTGGTAAAAAGCCTATATATATCCTAATAAATGATTTATTTTGAGAAATGGAAGGATTGTTTTGTATGAAATTATGTCTTGAATGAAAACCTCTCTTGGTTTTTTGAAACACAGCACCTGCTGTCTAGAAACTGCCTTTGAAAAACATGTGTAAAACAGGAAAACTCTGTTGTCTAAAAATAGGGCTTCAATGAAAGCCTTGTATCTCCCAACTGATAATACCTGTGAGAAAAGTGAGAGAAATTATTGTTATTTGATATTTTTTTGAAAATAACCGCTCTCAGTTTCTTAAAACACCTTTTTTTTTCTCAAACACCTCCTTTTAAGTTAACTGCTCAAAACCAGAAAACAAAGTTTTTGCTTCATAACTTTCAATAGTTTCATAGCACTTTTTTCATTTTTTACACTAGATGCGCTACGAAAATAGGGATTCTTGGCTTATTAGGCATTTTTGGCACAAAAAAATTGGGAAATGAAATACAAATGGAAAATGATGAATGTTTGACATGAAAGAACTTTAAAGAAGGCTTTATTTGAACCTTAGGATGAGCTTTAAACTATAAAAAATCTAAAACCTTCCCTTGATCAAACCTAAATGGACTCCTAAAACCCTATTTTGATCCATGAAATTTTGTAACCTTGTCAAAATGATGTTTTAAATTTTTTTGGGTGATAACAAACCTCATAAGCCCAATGGTAGCAAGCATGTATTATTTCAGCTTGCAATCATAAAAAACAAGATAAAAATTATATAGAGTTAGCCATATAGCACTATCATAAATAATATCATAAAATCCCTTTGAGAGAGCCCTCTCAGACTGAAGAGGCTAAGCTTCAGTCAAAATATGGTTTTAAAAAGTTACACTGAGTTGTCTAATTAGCAGCCAATCAAGTACAATTTTGTGATAAAAAAATGAGAAAGAAGTGGTCAAGATACTCAAAGAATATGAATATGTTGATGATTGCTATGGTGTGAGAAATATTGGGAATATAATTGAGTTTGTAGACAAAATACAACAAGAGGAAGGAGATGGAAGGATGAAAGATGAAAAAATCTCGTCTCATGAAAATGGAATATTATTTGAGCATAAGGAAATGGAGCATGATTCTATTTTGAAGAATAACCAACAATTTTCAGAGGATGAAATTACACATTGTGGCGTTGGAAGCAATGAAATAGAACAAGCAATTAGTGAAAAAAGAGATTGTTGTGTAGAAGAATGGAATACATCTTTCTTAGAGCATCATTAATGAAAGTTCTCATGTCATGAGAGTGACGAGATATCCATTGAAACCATAATTTTTTTTAGTTATTGCTGCACTTGATTAACGCTAGCATGATTGTTCAACATATAGATGAAATTTTGGAATTGAGGGTACTGTTAAAGAATCATGGGGAAGCAGTCTAAAGTAGAGTAAGGTTTACTAGAAGGAGCTACATTAAAAATACAATAATAAAGAAAAAACAAAATAGAGTTTGGGATATTGAAACATTGGAGACATAAACATAACAAATTGAAAAATCCCGTGGTCAGGTACAATACAAATTCTGGGATCCTAGAGGGTTCAAAAATCAAAGCACTTGACCACGAAATCTTGCAAAATTCCCAACTTAGGGAGTCTGATGCATGAACATCAACCTTAGGCAATTCATTTTTTTTCTACACCACAAGGGGGTCATGAAATTCACAAAGGGAAAGAGATTTAACTTGATTGTAAATTTTATAATTTTGTAATACTATATTTTTAGTGTTAATACAAGTGTCCAAATTATAGGAGAATCTAGATTTTTAGTTGTTTTTCTAATCTAGTATTATTGTCCAAATAGGCCTTTCAATAAATGGCAAGTTCCCAGCCGAAGCATTAGCAATTTTGGATTGATGGATTGATGTATCATTTTATCAAGTTATGTTAGGATATCTGTTAATCAGTTAGGTGTGTATACATGTGCACAATTTAGAGTGTTTGTGAGGTAGATTCTAGTAGAGAATGATAGAGGAGGTTCAACTTGAAAAAGGAAAAAAAAGAAATTTGTAAGGCATGAATACATACCATGTATGTCATTGGAAATTTATTGTGTTGAATAATTAAATGAGTAAGTTAGTTAATATTTTGATGTGTTGATTTTTTGAATTGTGTGAATGTTTTGTAGGGTAATAATTTTGAGCTTTATTAATTCCATGATTTAACTCACCTTGGTGTGATTGTGTGAAATCCCTTGGCAAGTGAAATAGAATGCATCTCTTGAATGTGAGGGAATTAGTATTAATTCTATTATGAAGTGTCTCTAATTTTAGATACAATAATGAGTTTTGTAACATTCTTTTTTATTGAGAACCTATGATTTTCCTTGCATCCTTGTATGCTATTGGTGTGTTCATTGGTATGATATTTAGCATTGATACTCAATGTAGCCACATTGAATTGTGGTTAGAACTACAAATACTATGAAAATATCTATGATAAATAGTAGGAATTTCTTAAATTCTTCCACGCCTATTCTACACCGATTCCATTAGAATAGAGGATGAAGTCAAATTTCTAATTAGAATTGAATAGTGAGTTTGAATGAAAATCCACCAATGTACAAGATTGTGCAAGGTTCCAATGAATAATTCAGCTAACTATAGAAGATTCATACCTCAATTCGTATGGATCTCCTTAGTACACATAGGTATAGTCATGGCCCGCTGAGAGGAAATTTGTTTTGGGAAAAGTGGTGGAGTTTTTTCCAAGAAAGAAAAATAACTCTCTATTAAGGTGGTAAAGAAAGTACATAATAAAGTGGGAAGTAACAATGCATAGGAATCATCAGGTGGAACTTAGAGACCAACCATTCCATATATCAATGAGAAAAAAAACCAAAACATTCAACGGTCGAAAGAAAATTTTTAAATGACCTTCATGTTGGGAGAATACGGATTTGAAAAAAACAGAGGACTTTTATCAGATAATACATTGAAAACAAAGGGTTGTAATAAAAAAAAGTAGCATAGGGAGCAGAAGGGCCAAAAAATACCAAAGAGTAATAATTTATAACTCCAAATGACTCATCCCCTACAGAATGATGTTTTCAAATGAATGGAAGAAGATCCAATTAGGCTCTGAGGAAAATCCATCCTTTGAAAGTCGGTTTGCTTCTCCATTTTGACTCTGATAGATATGGGAAATAGAAATGGGGTTGAACTCTTTGATGAGGGACATAGTTTTGAGTTTCTAAGTGACTAGGGACGAAGAGTTCAAGGCACCCCACTCAATTTTCTATTTAATGATAGATTTTGAGTCTCCAAAAATATTTAGTGTCCTCAAACCAAAACATATAACACAGTGAAGAACAAACCAGAGGGAAAGGAGCTCAGCATGAGTATCAGAGCCAATGCCACAATTGATCTGAACGGAGTATTTTAGTGTTTTTTTTCTAATTGTTCATTCAGATTATACGTTCAACGTCTTATGTGTGCTTAAGGGGTCAAGGTTTCTTTCAAATTATCAAGTCTCATGTGTGCTTTTCATGTCAATTTAGTGAGAAATTTAACATAAAAACAAGAGATGAACAACAATAATAAAAGTACAAAACATCACCATACATAACATTAACATAGATATTTGATGAATTAGTGCACCCCTACTGGGATACATCTCCTTGGTCTAGCGTCCATGGCTTGGCCCTCTATATTATGTTCAAATTGTCAAAATAACCTATTTACAATGATCCTTTTCTCCTATAAGTTACTCCAATGAATCTAGAATGGCTAAAAATGGTCACCTAGCCTCTTTCTGAGCCTAAATTGGTCACAAATTGCAAAATTTGTGGCCTCATTAATTTCTCCCAGTCAATCCGGCCCTAAACTAGTTAAATACCACTAAAACTGGAATTTCCGCAATTTCAGAGGTCTGCCAATTAATTTCTAAGTGGGTATTAGCACTAGTTAAGCACAGTTAACACATTAACTGCATGTTAATATAATATGCATTTAAAGTTTGGATTAGCACATATTAAACATGGGTTAAGGTTAATAAATCCTGGTTTAAATTTTAAACTTCGCACATTTGTTTGGAGCTCCGCTGGTGGTTCTATGTGGTGGTCGTATGGATCAGGGATGGACCCTCTTTTCCCCTGCCATAATATAGTTTTAAAAGAAATATAATCTGGCACTGTAATATGGTAAGAAACAACTAGCATTGGAGGTGGTATGTGTTGTGCGCATTGTGGAGGAGGTCGCGGGGTCGAACCCTGACCTCCACCCGGTCCTCACACAAAATTTTTACCACACCATTTCAACCTTGGGGGGGGGGGGGGGCATGTGGCGGCCTTTGGCATTGCCATTTGTCATCACCCGATTGGCTCAATATTAAACCAGTAAAATTACACCACGTTACCCACCATATGTGTTATATAGAATTATTATCTATGGATAAATAAAATTCCCTAAGTGTGGTGCTAAGCACTTAGAACAATATATGAAATACTTTGCTATCACTTTCTCTAACATAAATAGACACAAAGAATAATAGAAGAACCTACGTGTGATACAAGAACTTCTTCTTCTCCTCTTGTCTCTTTTGTTGTCACCTTCAATCCAACTCAGATCGCCAGATTGATTCCTGCAAGCATAAATAGGGAACAACAAATAGATTTCAATATATGGATGCCTACTTATCTTAATCACTCAAATCGACTATATGTGAAACATACATATCATTCAAGAGTCCATTGCATGAGAAATAGAAACATAAACAAACACATATATGGGAAAATGAACAACAATATTTATTAAAGAGTATAAGGGGGAGGTTACAACCAATGATCGATTTGATGCCACCAACTCCAGCTTCATCCCAGCCTCATCACATCCAACATCACACCAGCAACATATCAGTACTTTCACTCTCTCAAATGAGAATCCAACAACATTTCTTTACCAAAATTCTTCCTCCCTTAGAACTAGGATCTATGCTCAATTTATAGGAAAAATGATGGTAGTTTCTTAATGAATGACTTTATAATAATAGGAAAGATATGTTACCAAGTTCAGAGGTGTTAGATGGACAATTGGATTTGAATCTTGACACATATGGACTCTTCTAGAAGGCATTGGCCATGTGGATATTCCTAGAACATTGAGAATTCCTCTCCCAGGTGACCAAAACACTCTTGAATGTCAGGAAGTGCATCGTAGTGAACCCTTGAATGGAGGATGATACATATGAAACATAGTTAGTCCCTTTAGAGGCAGCATTGGTGAGTTCATGAGTGATATAACACATACTTCAAACCTTGGAAATCTCACAATAGAAGCCATGAATGATTTGTTCTTCTCTTAGGGAATATAGAAACTGAAATGTAAGCGGATGATAGACCCTATTTCATTGGTCCTAGGGATGATGTCCATTTTGATCAGGTTATGGGGAATGATGCCCAAATTTACCTATAAGAGTTGCCCTCTAAAGCATGAAGTCGAAATAATAACAATATTTTTGAATGAGATGCTTTACGATGTGATGAGCTTTAACTAAAGCAGAGTGACGACCTGTATCAATCTTACAATACATTACATCATGATATTTTCATATTGATCATGAATTGCTGAGGGAGGAATTCCCATGCTCAGCACATCAACTATCTAATAACATGTACATAGTATAAAAAGTCATCTACATTGGAGTGTTGCCCAATAAAAACATGCCTACAGATATAAGCCCATGTTTGGATGATGATTTGTATGTAAGGTCACCGTACAGATGATGTGTACAATAATCCTGAAATTGCAACCCAAATGGCTAAAAATAGCTCTGAGGTCTTATTATCTCATTCACTCAATCGTTCAGGTACAAATCTAGCCATGTGAATATATGATTTGTAGTCAAACATGGTAAGACATCGTTTGATTACCAGATAATGATGTGAGTTGTTAACAAACGTGAGAGAAACACCATTAATGTTAATGGCTCTCAAGGTATTGCAATACATTTCATAAGGCATGAATAGATTATTTGATGTCAAATAGAAAACAAAATATTTTGGTTAAAGGTCTGGAAGCGAGGATCTTGTTGATGATGTAACAAGCCTCATAGTACTGGAAGATGATGTTTCTAAGTAAACTTCCTGGGTGATGATTTGATGTCGACAGGAAGCCACTTTATCGTGAAATGAGAGTTACTGATTTCAGAGACAAAATGTGAGTTGATATAGAAATTTTCAGGGATAACTGTCATGAAAATGAAGGTTTATGAGTATTGCAGAAAGATGAGTATTCATTGGATGAGTTCTCTTGAACATATCGACAACACTGATATGAGTTGGAAGCATTGACCCAAAATTGAAGTGAAGGTATGATGAAACATAGGTATGAATGAACCATCAAGAAGATTACCCAACCCAAACAGTCACGATGATGGAGTGAACTGTCATGTTCAAGAGTGACCTGCTACCGTAAAAGTTCTATTCACTTTCCCAATTCTCCCCGGTCATTTGTTGAACAATACCTCTTTATTTTTTTAAAATATTGAGTAGGATAACATATTCTTGATCTATAATTCAACCCTTCCGGTGAATATGCATCGCTATTTAATAATTTACGAGTCTAACGATAAATGAAATTCGATTCTTGCCATGACCGACAAGCTTGTTTCTATTTTATTTTTTAACGAGCCTAACGATAGTGACAGTACGATCCTTTTTCATATTTATAGAGTTTGAAAAAGAGGACAAAATAAAAATCCATAAGTCCTTTCTCATAAATTTTTCGCTCGGATCTAAAAAAGTGTAAAATGATATATGAGAGAACCTACTAGCCATGTTCGATTAAGATTTTCCTTTTTCGTAACTAATATATCTTAGTTTGGAAAATGGTTAAACTTATACTGAGTAGATGTTGTTTCATTTACTTTTATGAGCTCAAAAATACAAGTGCTCGACAATATTTTCACATTATTAGAGTCTGAAAAGAGCTAAAATAAGACTTCAGGGGTTCATTTTTCATTTTTCGCCGTTATCGAAGCTCGAAGAAGAGATAAAAGTGCGCTTCAAGTCCTTTTTCATTTTTATCAAAGCTTCTAAAATAATGATAAAAGTATGCTTTGTGGTCAAATCATTCTTGAAATAAGTGTGCACGACTAATATACTATGTCAGTTGTAAACCTATTCAGAACAACATCAAATGGATTAAAAATACCTGTTTCCTGATGAAAAATGAGTAAAACCATAGTCACAACAATAAATACGATTTTCAAATAATCAAATGACTAATTAAAAAAGTTTTACTGTTCATTTTTACCATTTGGAAGTTTCCATTTTCATTTTGGATCTCTGAATGAGTTTTTTCCCCTGAAATTCAACTATTGATTGTGATCGATTCTGTGGATGATTTTCCTTGTCGTTTGATCTAGTTCGGTGCCATAAACCTTCGATTTCCTTCAGTTGTCTTTTTGATTCATTTATTTGTAATTTTTTAGGGATTTTGGCCCCTTAAGGTAAATTTACTTTGAAAACAGGAAAACACACCCTTGAATGTTGAAAGGTGCATTGCAATGCACTCGAATTGAAGGCCAGGTGCACTTGCAATGCATTCTCCCTTGACCAGGGGTGCATTGGGCACATTTCACATTTTTCTTCTTTGCAGTGTGATCAAATTTTGCCTAATGTTTTGCATGAAATGGGTCCTTATGAGCCTTATGGTTGTATTTCAGGGATTCAAAGGACCAAAATGACAATTACTTGGAGGGAAAGAGAACATGAGGAGGAAAACATGATTTCCCTAAATGATTCGGGTACTATGAGAGCCCTCAGAGACTGTGGGTTGTTGAAGTACTTCAGATTATCTGGTATGAGGCAACATATGGAACTTTTGGAGCTCCTTGTTTGTACATGGTATCCAATGATTGAGGCATTTCATATTGGGAACAAAGTGGTCCCAATTTTAGTGGAGGATATCTGTTTTCTGACAGGCTTGTTGAGGAGAGGCCGACCCATTTCTCTCTCAGGGTCTGCTCTCGAAGGAGATATGGTGAGAGACTATATATTACAGTATTGAAATCCATGGGTAGAGCCTAACAAGGATGGGAAAATAAATAGCCACGGCGTTAGTGATTTTCCATTGAGAACCATCTTATTCATGATCACAAAGCTTGTTGGTACTACTACACTCCATGTAGAAAACATATCTTATATGCAGTATGAACTAGAGTGCATGGAACCAAAAATTTTCAATTGGGTTGAAGTTGTACTCTCTCAAATGAAATAACAACTAAGCAAGGAAAACAAAGGAAGGAAGAAAAACTTCAACTATGGTTCGATCCTCATTTATTTTTCCTTAGAGCGGATTCCACTAATGCAGCCTCAACATGTGACGTTGGGTATATCTGACCCTAGCGATCCAAGGATGAAGATATGATTAGAACTGATGGATAGATATGATGGTCAATCGACCATCGTGTTCTCTACTTCATTCTTCACCTATTTCAGGTGACATATTATCGCCATCGATGACTATGCATATGCAAGTGTCAACTTTTGAGGAGATCCAGATTTAGTTTTACCAGAAGGCGCTCAGTGGGGTGCAATTGGTAAGAAATTTTTCACCATATTTTTTTATTTTTCTAAGGTTTATACATGTTTTTATATTTTTATGTTTCCCTATGACTAAACTAAATTTTTGATGTATGTAGATGTAGGTCAAGTTCGGTGAGTGGGATAGCCAGAGTAGGGAGCAGATGAGCCAGCAGAGAGGGTTGTCGAGAGAGCAGTCCTTCAGGAAATGAATATGGTTGAGACTCTTGCTGAGCTTCAACAACACATACAGGGGTTGAACTTTGGGATTTTGGATTTCCGGATCAAAGAGTTACCCATGCGACTGTAGTGCCATACTATTGTCGTTCCTAACCACTAGATGCAGTTACTATGTAGGATAGCTAGATCAATAGCATGTTATCATGAGCATCACTAGTTTACTTTTGACATGTTGCATACATTTTGAGTTCAGATGACCAATGTGTCTTGGGCACAAATTTTGTAAAAACCTATAACTATCTATATATTTGATTTCAATGTTTTCCTATGTTTATTCCACAATCCTATTCAATTGTGTGAATATATCTTTACATGTGTCGCAAATGTCTATTTATAACGTAATTCGCTAAAGAATCAGTTAATGTGTTCAAGTTTTTGGAAATGTATTTATATTGAATAAAATAAAAATGTCTTTCCAAAAGTCGAACTCTTAGGAACATTCAATGCAGTGTTGGATTTCTGATAGTATAAACACTAGTAAGTTGAAGTACCACAAGTTGTGATTCTAACCTAATGATGGTGCGGTTAATACCAAATGAAATGGCATTAGAGATAATTTAGATCAATGCACTATACTCAATGATATTGTTTGTAGATCGAACGATACAAATCCCTTGAAAACTCACTAACGTTCCATTCAGAGAGAAAATGGCTCATGCTACAGAGGACAGATTTTGTGTACTATGACTAGCACCATCATCATACTAGCGAATGGTTCCAAAGATTCAGACATCAGAGATGAAATGTAAAGAGGATTAATAACTTCAAGAAAACTATATAAAAACAAACTAAGATAGTAAATTCAAATCAACAACATATATACAATATAATACAACAAATTACTATGCTCATTATTAAGCACATTAATGTTTCAGATACAACCAATTTCGGGGTTGCGCCAACGGAATTCCATCGTAATCTACCAACTCATAGGCACCCTTGGCAAGAAATCTTTTGAAAATATAGGGGCCATGCCATAATGGCTCAAATTTCACTATACCTATTACATCATCTTCTTGATCATAAAGAAAGACTAGGTCACCCTCTGAGAAGATCCAAGGCTGGACATGCTTTCGTATTGTGTCTTTATACGTCTCTTATGCTCTTCATTGGCCAATTGGGATTCATGACCCATTTCATCAAGATGTATGAGGTTAAAAAGACACACTTATTCAGCAGAGGTGTTAGGTAACAAGTTTATTGCGAGTTTTAACGACAATATTTCACATTGGATTGGCAAGATAGCTTCCAGACCATACAGCAATTGAAAGGGGGTAAATCTGGTTGCGTTTCTCACCAAGGTTAGGTACGCCCACAAAGCTGAGTAGAGGATTAAATGCAAATTTTATTTATGAAATCTTATCATTCGTTGAAGCATTCGTTTAAGAATCTTGTTAATATCCTCAACTTGTCCATTTGATTATGGATAATAAGGAGTAGAACTATCATGTGACACTCCTAATTTTTTAGTCAACTCATTCATCATATGATTGTGAAAATTCAAGCCATGATTTGTCACTATAGATTGTGGGACCCTAAACCATGAAATGACATGATTAAAGAAAAAAAATGCAGCTATTTGTGCTGTGTTTTTGAAAGTAGGCATTGTTTTGGCCCACTTGGTAAAGTACTGCGACAATAATATAAACATGCCCCCTAGACGAACGAGGGTTATAGGTCATGAAGTTAATGCCCCATTTTGAAAATGGTCCCACAGAGACAACATGATGCATTTGCACTAATGGTTTGTAGATTTTATGATCAAATATCTGACATGCACAACAAATTATGACCGCGAGGATGTAGTTGCGAAATATGGTAGGCCAAAAATATCTAGCACAGAGTATATTATGGGTGGTAGCATATCTAGAAAAGTGTCCACCACAATCCCCAACATGACAATCATTTAAAAACTTTACAACCTCCTCATGAGTGAGGAACCTTATTAAAATTGTATTGACACCACGATGATAAAGTGTATCATCGATGATTAGATAATATTTGGCTTGGTATCGAATACGTCGCTGCTCAAAGTGAGAGGTATCAGGCCAAAAAGTCTGGGTCTGGAGATAAATGATAAAATTTCCATACCAAGTATCAGATGATCCAATCATAAATAGAGACTCATCAAGAATAGATGGTTTCGATGTAGTATCAATACTATCAGAGGGAAGGTCACAGAGAAGCTTAGCCAAAACTAAAGACTTCTTTGAATTGGATTTGATGAATTCCAAATAAAATTCCTACAAAATGAAAATCCATTTTGAATACTTTCCCCCCATCAATTGACGTGATAATATGTAAGTCATGGGGTTGCAATCCAAAATGAAAATGGCCTTCTGGAACAGGATATAGTGGCAAAATATTTGGACGGCTTAAATAGCCACCAAGGAAAGCTTTTCTATGTATGAATACTTCACTTCCATATCATTGAGATTATGATTCAAATAATAGATCAGATGTTCTATCCAATTATCTACTTGGACCAATACCGTAGTAATGGTTGCATCAACTGTGTCAATATATAAGAAATAATCACTCTGATAACTCTGGGGATACATTAATGACGCCCGGATAATGATATCCTTGACAGCATCAAAATAAGGTTGTGCAACCTTATCCCAATGGAAGGGAATACCCTTTTTCAATATCTGAGAAAATCCTTTAGCCATTTCAGCATAGTTGGTTATGAACCTCCTTAGGAAGTTATCCTTTCCCATAAGTTTATGTAATTGAAGAAAATTTGATGGCGGAAGTAAATAAAAAATGGCATGGACCTTTAGTGGGTCTATTCGAATTCCTTCTTTTGAGACGACGAATCCTAGCAAACGACCAGAACCAACAAAAAATGCACCTTTATGTGGATTGAGGCATATTTTGTAGTGTCGGTAGCGTAGAAAGATAACTCTCAAATGTGAATGCGTGGGTGAATCATCTAGATAGGGTTGAATAATGTGCTTGACATAATTGAAAGCATAATCCATTTCTCTTTGAAAATTTTCCCTGACATTCTTTAAACCAAACAGGAGCTTCCGATAATCGAATGTACCCCAAGGACAGATGAATGTTGTCTTATATAAATCCTTTGGGTGGATATTGATTTTATTATAGCCAGAAAATCTATCGATAAATGAAAATATTTCACATCCAACACAATCGTCAATAATCTAGTCGATAAAGGGAGCAGGGTAGTTTTCTTTTGGACAACCAAGATTGACATCTCGATAATCGATACACACTCTAGTGGTTCCTTGTTTTTTTATAACATGAACAATGTTGGAAACCCACTCAGTTAGAAAAACAGGGTAAATGAAACCAGCATTCAAATTTTTTTCAACTTCTACTTTAATGGCAGCAACATTCTTTGGATGAACAAGATGAAGGCGTTGACATACCAACTTGACATCATGGTACATATTAATGGTGTGTTCAATGATACTAGTATATCTGCCTGGAATTTCCTTGTAAGACCAAGAAAATACATCATGAAATTCATGAGAGAGAGAGAGAGATATGTTTCAAGTTCTGATGGAGAACCTGACATGCCGACATGAATTTTTTCTACAATGTTGGGTTTGGTTGAAATATCGATAGAAATGGTTTCTTCAATATTTGATAAATTACGCTCAGAATCAATTGCATTAATAGGAAAAGAATTCGAAAAGAATGATTTGATCAATGGGTGATATAGTTCACTAATATTATCTTCTTTGTAATCTTGAAGATGGGAATGATGATGATGATCTTCCTATGGTTCTCCTTCTGACATCATGGATTCCACAATATTCTCATCTGTCAAGAAATTTGATGAAAAAGGATTAGATGGAGTACCAAAATATAATGAATTATCAACCCAAACGACCGGCGATGATGATTTCAGATTCGCCACCTAGGTCATATAAATTGATTTTTGTGCTAGCTCAATTGGGTTAGGCAGCAGAAACTCATCCAATGTAAAAATTTTAGAATCACCCGTAATCTCCCTTAAGCCAGATGGAGTAGAAGATATCATGTAGTGGGTCCCTATACTTGCAATTTTTGCCAATGTCGTAGGCGGCGGTAATGCAAAGGTTCCCATAAGAATGGAATCCTTTAAGAGTCCCACGCCAATTTTGTAAAGTACGAGTTGGGGTGCGTGAACTAACTTAACGCTTCTAGTTACCTTGAAACTGGAGGCAAAGAAGGATAGCTAATTGATGATTATAATGACACCTTTATGTGGAAAGGTTATCATTATAAAATATGTAGAGATGATCACAACCATAGCATATACCCATGGCCTTCCGAGTAAAATTTTGTAATCAAGGGGTCCGTCAACAACCTCAGCTTAAAAATTCACTGGTTTTCCACCTAGTTTAATATGTAGGTTATTGATAATACTGCAAGACATTATATGTACATCTGTCGAAAGCTTTCAATGTCATAGGTGATTGAGATAGGTGTGACAAGCCAAGTGACTTACACCATTTTAGAGACATAATGCACATAGATTCTCCCTCATCAATAATAGTATGATGAACAAGGTGATTGTGAAAATTTACTTGGATGGAGAATGCCAATTCTGCTAGTAATTGTGGCACATAGCCCGTAAGATTAAAGAGTACGAGATTGGAATCTGTGGGATCAATTCCACCAATTGCTGAAAACAAAGCCTACTTCTGGGAGGGAAAATAATGAAGCACCTCAAGCACTGACATAGCTAAAGGGGATTGAAGCAAATATTCAACTATATTATAATTTTGAGGAACTAAGGCTCGAGGATTAAATGTTGATTTATGAATGACTCCCTTTGGTGGCAAAATTGTCAATTCAGGAATAGTAGTTGGTGATATCGATTCCATATACAGATTTGTGGTCGAGATAGTAGGTTGATTAGTAGCCTAACTACTGTAATATTTATTATGTGTTGACACTAAAACATTAGTCAATGGCTTCGTGACAGACAACATAAGTACTTGGGAACTAGAATATGGATCCATAGAAATAATTTTTTTTTGGATTCGGAAATGGATCTGTCAACACTGTAGATGCATGCGAGGTCTTAACCAATTTTGAGACTTCAACGTGGTGAGGACAATTAGGAAAAAAGTGTTATTCATTAAATATTATGCAAGGGTACCGAGTTTCCGATTTCGAGACAATTGATCAGATGATATTTCCCGTGGGATAGAAGTTTGATTTTTCTTTGATCTCCCCTTTTTCTTACTTCTGGGTTACTTGTCACTTTTTCCCTTGTCAGATGACATGGCATGGATTTTGAAATAAGGTGTAGGATCAGATGTAGTAGAGTGATGTGTCATTGCAGTATCGATCATACCATCTCTGGCATGAGATTCCTTATATGGAGGAGGAACAATAAAATTGTATCGCGATGCGTTGGGAATTTTCTCGTAGAGCGTACTAGACTAAGTGTAAATCAAATCTAAATATTGGGCACGATAAATGACCATCTCTTCAGTGATGATGCCACCCTTAGGCACATCCTCAGTTATATATGGTAACAGGTACTTAATTAACCACTCAACAAGGAGCTAATCAAGAACAAATGTCTTAACCATTCTACGACAATGATGCCACTCATGAATACGATCAGAAATGTGAGTAGCATTAGTCTATTTACAATTAGTCAATAGTTCCATTCTAGTTTCATATCATATGGGTAACTGGAAGTGGGTCAAAAAGACAATAGCTAGGGCAGTGAAATTATCAAATGAAGCTCTTGGTAACTCAATTTACCATTTCGGAGCTGGACCAGTGAGCATATGCTAGAAATGACGTAGTCAAACAGAGTCATCATTTAGGTAGTTAGATGATCACCACAAATGATAAGTCATGAAATGCATCGAGGGGTCTTCCCTAGGGTTTTCATTGAACTTAGGAATATCCGAGGGTAATTTATGAGGTATCACTGACCACCAAGGAGTGTAATTGTTTGGATCATTGGTGAGTTGGTTTAAATATGGTAACTCTAAAGTTGCAACAAAGGGAAACTGTCGATTCAATTTGGGTTGAGCATAGCCAAGGTATGGTGGAATTCCTTGGGAAATAGGCCTTTGAGCACCAGCATGGACCAGCATAAGGAATCTGTTGTTGGTAACCTAGATAGGGTTTTTTTTTATAGGAAAACACTTGAGGATTTTGTTGACCAAAACTTGGGTATGCTACTTGTTGAAATGAAGGTTGTGGGATTTGCGCTTGTGGTTGCCAAGGTGTTTTTCCACCAACATTATAACCCAAAATAATATATATTGGATTCAATTGTGGATATGTATAACCTAGTTGCAGCTGAGACATCCCATAGTATGGTAATCCAACTTGTGAATAAATAATTCTGGATATAGGAGGTTGTTGTAAACCAACCAAAGGAGTTGGAGTCTGAGGACCTAATACTTGAGGGTATTGGATTGAAGTACCCACTTGAGACGATTGAGGTACAACATTTTGAGTCTGTAATAGGGGTAAAGTTGTATTAACAAGTGGAATTGATGTGGGTGCAAAAAGTTGAACCAGTTGATACGAGTGTACAATCGTTTATGGTTGGATGGGTAGAGTGGGATGCCATTGAAAAACATTCATTCCTACATTAGGATGACAAAATAATGATGGAGAAATATCAATATGGGTGACCATATGTTGCCCCCCAGCATGAGGAGTATAATAAGATGGAAAATATTGTTCTCTAAATGCAGGGAGTCTATTTGAAATTGTACTATATAGAATATACCTAGATGGACCAAGTTGATATTTCCCTAATGATGTGTATAAAGGATCAAGCCGTTCAGTACTCACTATATATTTACCAATTAGAATACAAGATGATGACATTGGTAAAGTCCATGGGTTTGAGGATGCACCAAAGAAGGTTCCAGATAAATATTGGTAACCAGGTGGGATGGAAGGGCCACCATATAAATGTGACTTTGGTGAAGTTGTCAACATCGACGAGGTAGCAAGAACAGGCTCTGTCACAACTAGAATAGATGGTCGAGCCGAAGACGTTGGCTCAGGTATGGTTATTCGACCAAATGTATAACCTATTGGATCTACAGGAACTCTACTAGACATAGGATCAACAAAATTAGAGGAAGGCGATTGAGGACAAGGCTCATACAGGTAAAGCTCCACCTCAAAATGAGTTGGAGTTAAAGGTTTTTCATCTTGTGGTATTTCTTTAATCAAAATTAAACCAAGTGGATGGATTTCATCATCAAGCCCAAAGTTTATTTCGGGAGGTTGAATGAGCAATATGGGAGACTAAATGTATAAAATAGATTCTGGGGTGACATATACAGGAACAACTTATGGTCATTTGACTTCGAGATTCAGATGGTCAGGCAAAAAAGTGACAGGATCCAGATCAACTTCTAGTTGAACAACATCAAGTTTGGGAGGTATGGTTTCACTGATTGGATGGATCGTGACCACGGGTAGCTGTGAGGACTCCATATTGACAACATTAAATGAAGCAGGATTTGTAGAAAAAACTTGTGCCAAATCTGGTATATGTGACAATGATCTCACACCAGAGGTACTAAAAGTACTAGTTTCAGTGGAGTGATGTCGCCTTCACTTACCAGAAGTGGCTTCCAATGGTAAAAGTGGCTTTAGTGCTATTCTACGTGAATGATGGGGAAATGGGTGTTTTTCTTCCACGATGAATGATTTTTTTTATGACCAAAAACAAATTAAAAAAATAAAAGGGGTAATTCTAGGCAAAAGGTTTACCAAGTAATTGTGAACTGTGGAATACTTCCTAATGAACCAATAAGTACGGGCAGGAGATCTCCCTAAATGATGTTTTCCATGTATGGAAAGTTACATGACAACCGAATCGGTTTACTATGGATGGATAAAAACCTAAAGTTTTCCTCCCAAATATAATTGAAGGTACGTGGAGGCCCAAGTCCGTATTAGCACTGTCTAATGCAAATCCACACAGTGAGAGCACCCCCTTATACTTTTCATACTAGAACACTGCCCTATATACCCGAAGGTACGTGGACGATCTCCTCTATACTTACGTACGCGGAGTGATGTAGCACACTCAGAATGTATCGCAGATAAGTTAACGACAACTGCTATGCTTAACAATGCCGGAACACGTCTCTAGCCTAGACCTTCTAAATGTTACCCTTATGGTTCCAATTTTTTCTTAGGTAAATTGATGTAAATTTTAGGTTGATCTTGTTTAGAAGGTTTTTATTTGAGGTTCACAACGTGATGTGATGGAAATTCCTAAAAATGCAAATGAAAATGATAAGCAAACTTTTCAATTTTAGTTTTTTCAATGAAAATCCTAGCTACTAAGGGAAAGAGCGATCTATTGAGGAGCAAACAACAAAGAGAACAAACTAAAATGAAGCTTTCCTAACTCGTTCCAATGCAAAACACAAAATTCACTATATGCATATGCATGTTTTTTCTTTTCAACTCCCTTAATTTGAATGCAAGAAAGGAAACTATATGCATCAAATCAACAAAAACAAATGTTTTCTTCTTTGAGAAATGAGGAATTTAACAATAATTTCACTTTTAGGAAAAACAAAGAATGGAACTAAAATTTTTCCTACAAGAAACGAAGAATTTAACGACAATTTACTTTATGAAAAAAAATGGATCTAATGCAGAAACACAATACTTTTAATTTGATTTTCCAATGATAAAGAAAATCACTAAAGAGACATTGAAAAAAATACCTTTCAAAGGAGGAAGAATCAGGTCATTTTACCGGTCTCTAAGAGGTATCAGATAGTTGAGAATACAACTAAAAAATGTTTGAGAATGATAGCAATGAGAAATTTGAATGGAATTTGGTTGGCTAAGGGGGAAACACAGTCTCTAAAGGGAGAGATTGCATTACAGTACACCCCTGAGTGGGAGACAGTGCACTGTAGTGCACTGTGACTTCAACAACAATGCGTTGGGCGCAAAAGTGATTGAAAATGGAAGCTAAAAAACACACTTCTAATGCAATTATTTCATTTAAAATTATAATAACTGAAAGTAGATGCTACTGATGAAGATTAGCAGAGGAAAAAACACCAAGAATGATAGGAAACTCAACAGTGGAGTCGTCAATTTGTTCTATAGAATTATGATCTACTGATAAATAAAATTCCCCAAGTGTGGTGCTAGGCACTTAGAACAATAGATGAAAGACTTTGCCATCACTTTCTCTAACATAAATAGACACACATAATGATAGAAGAACCTACTTGTGCTCCAATCGCTTCTTCTTCTCATTCTGTCTCTTTTTTTGTCACCTTCAATCCAACTCAAATCACCATATTGATTCCTGCAAGAATAAATAGAGAACAACAAACAGATTGCAATATACAGATTCCTACTTATCTTAATCACTCAAATTGACTAGATGTGAAACATACATATCATTCAAGGGTCCATTGCATGAGAAATAGAAACATAATCAGATACATATATGATAAAATGAACAAAAATCTTTATTAAAGAGTAGAAGGGGGAGGTTATAACCAATGATCAATTTTATGCCATCAACTCTAGCTTCATCCCAACCTCATCACATCCAACATAACACCAGCAGCATATCAGTAGTTTCACTCTCTCAAATGAGAATCCAACAATATTTCTTTTCCAAAATTCTTCCTCCCCTAGCACTAGGATCTGTGCTCAATTTATAGGGAAACTAATGGTAGTTTCTCAATGAATGACTTTCTAATAATAAGCATGACATGTTCCCAAGTTCAGAGGTGTTAGATGGAGACTTGGATTCGAATTTTGACACATATGGACTCTTCTAGAAGGCACTGGCCATGTGGAGATTCCCGTAACAATGAGAATTCCACTCCCAGGTGACCAATGCACTCTTGAATGTCAGTAAGTGCACTGTAGTGCATCCTTGAATGGATGATGTTGCATATGAAACATAGTTAGTCCCTTTAGAGGAAACTTTGGTGAGTTCATGAGTGATATAAGATATACTTCAAACCTTGGAAATCTCACAATAGAAGCCATGAATTATTTTTTCTTATTTTAGGCATATAGAAACTGAAAAGTAAAGGGATGATAGACCCTATTTCATTGGTCCTGGGGATGATGTCCATTTTGACCAGGTCATGGGGAATGGTGCCCAAATTGACCTATAACAATACGGATCAGTGCCAGGCTACCACTTGGTAGCCTATCATTCGCCTGCATAAAATTCCAAAATGACCCTACACAATCAACATGCCACGTCATAAGTATGGACTGCTGACTGGGCATTTGACTGTCATTTTTTTTTTAATTTACCTGTTTGGAAAAGTACGAAAAAGTTGTTTTCGGGAGCATATGGTGACCATTTTTTGTGAAACGAAGTGCACCAAATTTATAACGATGAGGACTTGTGAAAATAAGCGCAGCAAATTTATAACGATGAGGACTATGTGGTTATTAGGCTCCGAGCCAATATAAGCACTTTGATTTTTGAGCATAAAACTGAGCCCTTGATCATTCTTCTCCACTGGAAGATTTTGGACCCCAAAAGATCATATTCAGTTGCTAAACAAGTGATGGTATAGTTCCCTCACCTTCCCAGTTTCAATCCATTTGGCCTTTGAAGGATTTTTTCCTTTAAGCCCCAATCGAATATAGTAGACACTTTCTCTTGTCAATGTCCTTGTTCTCCTGTGAAGTATGGTGACTTTCTATAGCTCAAGAAAGAAATATGGAGAAAAATATTCAATATATGGAAATTGAAAATTCTCTCCTTGGTATTCAATCAAAGGAGGCTCATACAATCTCAAATTTTCAACATTAACAACTGAATAAATTTGCATGTTTGAAGGCAAATCAAGCTTGAAGGCATTATTTAAAATATTTTCCAGAATTTTTAAAGGACCATAATGGATTGGTTTCAACTTTTTACCTTCTCCTTGAAGCCTTTCCTTGCTAATGTGAAGCCAAAATTCATCACCAACATGAAAATTATGATCCACCCGATGTTTGACATGCCTCACCTTGTATTTTCGTTGACTTTTCCCTGGTTGCTCTTGCACTACTTGATAAATCAACTAAATTTTCTCAATGAATTTCTTTGCTTTATCTATGTCACTATTTCCATCGATAGCTACATCTTTCCCAAATATGAAATCCAACTGAAAATTTGGAAAGTAACCAAGACATGCCTCATATGGAAATGTTTGAGTAGAAGAATGTTTGGTAGGGTTGTAAGCATGTTGAATGTGTTGCAACTGTTCATCCCACAACTTAGGATGTTTGCTGCAATATCCTCTAAGAAGATGAATGGATGTTATATTAACCACCTTGGTTTGACCATCTATTTTTGGATGAAAGGTGATACTCTTCTTCAACTTAGTGTCCATCAAGTCCCATAAACTTGACCAAAAATTCCCGACAACTTGAGAATCTTGATCACTTACAATATATGTAGGAAACCCAAAATGAACCCATACATTTTGAAAGAAAAGATGAGATGTTTTTTCAGCTGTAACTTTATTTTTACATGGCATCAAAATACACATTTTCCTGAACCTATACAAAACTATAAACAAACAATCATGACCTCTTTTCGACAAAGGAAAACATCCTACAAAATCCATTGAGATACTCTCCCATGGACGTGAAGGAACCAGAAGTTGTGTGTACAATCCTAGCTTCATATTACTAGGCTTACTGACTGCACATAAAGAATAACCTTTAATAAAACTGACACACTTTCAAGCATACGAGGCCAATAAAAATACCTCTAAATATTTTCCACTATTTTCTTACATCAAAATGTCTTGCAGTAAGCGAAGTGTGTGCTTCCATTATGACATTCACTCTCTCACCTTGTGGAATAAAAATATTTCCCAAATGATACAACAAGTTATTGTGAACATGATAATCTAATTCCTCAACTTGGTGATCTCAACTCAATTTTTCATAAATATCTTGAAAGTCATTTTCAAAAGAATATTGTTCAATGTAACTTTCATGTAAAATATAAGGATTCTTGAGAAAAGTAGTTGCATTAATAATAGGAATAGAAATCATATTAGGAAACTTGTTTTATATACCTTTATTATGCCTGATAACCAAGTGTAATTGCTGCAAGAATCCCATCCATCGAAAGTGCCTTCATTGCTGAAATTTGGTTTGTGATTACAAGTATTTAAATGGTTGATGATTGGTGTGAATGATGGGTTAATTTCCCATAAAATAATGTTTTCATTTCTTCACACTTTGTAACAATGCATACAACTCATTGTCATATGTCGGGTAATTTATCACTACATCATTAAAAATTTATAAATGGAATGAAATAGGCTTACCATGTTGTAATAGGACTACACCCATGGCATAATCACTTGCATCTGTCTGAATCTCAAAGGGTTGTCTCAAGTTAGGAAATGCTAATATTGGAGATGAAATTATCTTTTTCTTCAAATCATAAAATTCTTTTTTCTAATTTCCTCCCTACTGGAAGACTTTCTTAACACTTGTCAATGCATGTAACAGGACTGTAATAGAGGAAAAATTAGCAATGAACTTCCTCCAATACTGTGCTTCTCCTAGAAAAATTCTTACCTCTGTGACTAACTTGGGTGTAGGCCAATTCACAATGACCTCAACTTTAGAGGGGTATACCTTTAACTCAGCTCCTCCAACAATATGTCCCAAATACACTAAAGAAGTTTTTCCAAATTCACATTTCAACATTTTAAAAAAAAATTGCTCTTTTCTCAAGACATCAAGCACCTTGTTCATATGCATAACATGTTCTTCTCATGATTTGTGAATATCAAAATATTATATAAGTAGAAAATGACAAACTAATTTAGAAATGGCCTTAATGCGTCATTCATAAATCTTATGAAAGTAGCTAGATCATTGCAAAGACCAAAAGGCATAAAAATCCACTCAAACAATCCTTATTTAGTTTTAAATGTAGTCTTCCATATGTCTTCTTTAGCTATTCTAACTTGATGATAACCACTTCTTAAATCTTACTTAGTGAAATAATTTGCATACCTCAATTGATCAAGAAAATCATCAATCCTTGGGAGGAGATAATGATTATTTATCATGATTTTTTTGAGTTCTTGGAAATCCACACACATGCGCCATGTACAATCCTTCTCGAGTACCAATAAAATTAGTGAACCACATGGCGAGGTAGATGGATGAGTGATACCTTTTTTCAACAATTCTTGGATTTTCTTCTTGATTACTGCACTTTCCATTATCGACATGTGATACATGCAAATGTTAGGGAGTGGAACATCTTGTTGCAGCTGTATCTCATGTTGGATTCCCCTCTTGGGAGGTAACCCCTTTGGCTCTTGAAACATCTCGCCATGTTGCCTTACCACATCAAACAAATCATATTTTAATATATTATCAAAACTTTCAAAATATTCAAAATTCGTATCATTCTTTTTTTTATCATAAGAAGCACAAAATGTGTTCTTGAGTTTACTAGTTTATTCTCCTAGCATTAACCAAATAGAGGTTTATATTTTTGCGATGAGATCTCACAATATATTACACTCCATATTTGAACAAGTGGTACTTTTTCTCATGGAGATATAAGACTACTTTCCTGTCATAGAGATATGGGCTACCTAAAAAAATTCCAGATATGTCAAGTGGTACAACATCTAACTCAACTTCATCAATAAAATTTGCGGTAACTGCAAACCGGAAAATGAATTTTCTTGTAACCTGTAAGTTTTTATCTTTGGTTATCCAACCTAATGGGTATGGCTTACGATGAGGTAAGGTTTCGAGATTTAGCTTCTTAACTAAGTCTTCAAATATTAAGTTCGATTGAGACCCACTATTAAATAGTGTGTCAATTTTTGTATGTTTTGAGATCACTCGTACATGAAACAACTCTATTCTTGCTTCTTCATTTGGAGTGTTATTGTGACAATTTGAGGAACTATTAATTCCTATGGCTTATTTTCCATTTGTGATCATGTATGAAATTTTAGTCTCATCTCCTAAATCATATCCAAGATCATGTTTAGGCCTCATTTTTGGATGAAGTTTCCAATAGTGGGCTTCATCATAACCTTCTTTGGAACAATGACTGCATGTGGTTTTCTCCCCTTATTTATTAATGGATGCATTCTTCTTTTGTTTACCCTTTAATCCCTTTCCTTTTTCACCACCCTTGAATGGTTTCTTTTTACGCTCATATTTTACATTTTTCCCTCTTGCCTCAAGGTATGTTTCTTGCACACAAACCTCATCTAAACTAGTGGGATTAAACATGAGGATGATATGTTTCAGGTAACTATGAAATCCAACAATGTACTTCTGTAAATTTTCTTGGCTATGCAAATCAACTCCTAACATAAGATCTCTTCTCATAAACTCATGAGTATAATATTTCACACTTTGAAATTTCAATTGTCTAAAAATTTTCCAACTCATAATAGCTTTTTTCACATAATATAGAGGACAAAATTTCCTTTTAATGGCAGAAATAAAATTTGACCAAGACGTTGAGATCTTACAATGCTTCTTAATCTCCTCTTCTGTCTTTGCTTCCTACCATACAAGTGATGATCCCTCCATCCTCAAGGAAACCAATTGAATATTTATGTCATCTTCTTGAAGGTTCCGAGCTGTACAATAAACCTCCAATTGATGAATCCAATTATCCAGCTTCTCTACATTCACCTCGCCATTATAGACTGGAAGCTAAAACTTAACATCAAGTTTAAGAAAAGGTGATTTACCAACTCCTTTTGAAGTATGTGTATGAACGAATGGAAGAGTTGTGGTAGTGGAAGATGATGATGAGGAAGGTGAATATGGTGATGAGGATGATGGTGGAGTGGATGGTGGCTTATTTCCATCTCCATTGCCTCCTACTCTTGGAGAACACTCTCCTCTTGGAGGCCTTGAAATATCTCCTTACATCCTTACATTCATTTCCTCATAAAGGACGTTAACTAGCCATCTTAGTCATATCAAATAATTCCTTCCTGAATGCTCTCTAATCCTCTATCCTGATAGGTTATCCTTCATTAGACATGCTCACTGAAGACTCAACTTCAACTTGAGGATGTGTTGGTTTTGAAGACTTTGGCAACCTTTCCCTTCTTCCTCTTGACCCAACTGCAGGGCTCTCAACTAACTTCCCTTCTCCTCTATTGAGTTTTAACCTTGTAATCATGACACAAACTGTTACACCAATTTTTGATCATCTAACCATGTATTATTAGATGGATCGAAGTACACCATGTAAGAGAAATTTTACCATTGTAAAATTTCTTTCACTAAGGAATAATTTAATAAACCATAGTTTATTAAGTTATTTCTGGTCTAAGCAAAAAACCCCATGAGGAATACTTAATTAAACCTTTGCTTAAATAATATTCCTTGTCATAATTAACCCAATTAATGAGAGCTAATTATTTATCTTATTATTCTCTAGGAATAATTAATTAATCCTTTTTAAATTTGACTAAATCTTCTAGTAATAATTAAATAAATCATTATTTGCTTAATTATTCCTTAACCCCATTATTGAAATAATAAATAAATTAGTTATTTGTTTATTATTTCTAAATAAAAGGATTTAACCAACTTAAATTCCTTTTCCCTCCAACAAAATATAATAAAATATTCCAAGCACTTAGATCTAGATCTTGGTTAATAATATTTTATTATGCACCATTATCAAGGATAACTCGATATTTTGTTATAAATAGGAGGGGCTTCCATTCACTTCTTACCTTTGATCCTTTTATCATGGTCTAACTTTTATCCTCTTATTATTTTCACACTTTGATTACTGTTTTTTAATTTTTGCTTATTCAGCTCCCTTTGAATTCTACATGTCTTGGGTTTCCTACACCATTAAGACAGAAAATCTGAAGATGAAGCATTGAGGACAACAAAGAACCCATCCCATTGAGGGACACTCTTTATGTTCCCTTCCAGAGTGTTACATAATATAAAAATTCTTTATAAATCTTGCCTTTTCTATTGGATATTTGGAGAAACTCATGTTTTATTTTGTTGTTTAGCTCCCTTTATTGCATATATCTAGGTTTATTTTGCAATTTTTTCAACTGTCTATTGCAGATATAAGGAGTTAGACAACCATATTTGTTGTTTTTACATAGTAATTTGTCACTGTCCTTGTACTCCCCGTTCCTTGATCCTGTAGGACCCATACAGTGACCCTTGTTTACATTCCAAGCATGGAATACATACCCATGAACAATAATTTTTTTGCCAATTCATCTCCCTTTACAAATTTTCTAGAAGATCCCTATAAAAACTTGGTTTTCAAGGTAGACGCTTTATCTCAGGGTCTAACCTGTGCCGATAGAAAAAATGTACACTGAGACCTGCACCGATTGGCACTCTGTCTTAATGTCAAAACCCTGCCAATCCTTTTTTGGAAATTTTTTTAAATATAAAGGAAGCTTCCGTGACTAGAAGCTTTGTGAGGCAGCGAGATGGAATTTTTCTTTGAGGATATGGCTGACGAATTCCACTTTGGGCTTCTTGTTGCCATAAAATAGGAACTACTCCAAAGGATAATCTCTTTTCCCATCATTTGGGGGCCCATAATCTCCTCCTCTATTGTTATATAAGGAGACCTCCTTCAACTCTACAGGCTTAGTGATGATAGAAAGGAGAAGCAATTATAGCTTCGGGAGAATAATGCAGAGTGTGATTGTTTTGTGTCTTAGGAACATAGTGAGATATTGGACCTTTTTGTGTAAGGGTGTTACAAATGTGCTTGGATACAGACCTACTAAAGGAGAGCCTCAACATCAAGGCTTGGTTGTAAACTCCCCTTGTATTTATCATCATAAATGCAAATGATGTTTATCTTCCATTCTTGTTTACATTCGTAATGAGATTTCTAGGATTCCTTGATCAGTTAGATAGGTTGTAATTGTTTTATGTTTGTCGTGATTTTATGCTTGTCGTGGTGTCTTGAATGTCTGTACAAGTAATAGAATGTTTGCAGCAGCGTGTATCGAGCAGAGAGACAGATCAAGAAGCTTCGATGGAAGATGATGACATAGCATCAGGAAAAGGTAGGTCATTTTCCTTGCTCTAAATTTCATTTACAATCTAGGAAGGTAGATGCTAGGATGTTCCCGTAGTTGCCAAACCCACTCTACGGCTAGAGGGATCGTCTCTATCCATAAAGAGGATTTACTTGGACAACGGATTGGTGACTCTACTAGGGATTTTCCTTTGAGTTTGTCACTCTTTGAGGTCCTCGTCATTCCACGAGTTTAGTCAAATGACCATTTCCCTATTTTTTCCTATGTTTTTCATCAATTATGATCTTTTAGTTTTTTCTTTAAGTGGTGAGTTTGGTCTTGGTTAGGAGAAATTATTTGTTTTTCTTTTTCAGGCATTGGCGCTTTTATTTTTCTGACAGTTGCACTGATTGGCACGAGTTCTCAGTTAGCAGGTCACACCAGTGGGCCATTGACACTAGTTTTCATTTAGCAAGTTGCACCAGTTGGCACCTTTTTCAGCCACGAAAGTCATGCCAATTTTAGGGTGTGTCAAAAATTAAGGTTTTTCCCTAAGTCCTTCACCAGTGTGTCTTTCCCTTCCGGTCCTTTTATCTGTATGATTTACATGTTCTCTCCTTATCTCAAGTGGGTTTGATTGGCTTTTTGGTTTTGTTTTTTGGTTTTTTTCCTGTTCGGATGTGCATCCTTACATCCTATTTTTTTCTAGGATTGTGCATAAATCGCCTCATTGCATGCTTCACGGGACATCACCCTACTCATTGAGTCAGTCTCCTTTCTTGGTGAGCCATCTCTAGTTGATTGCCTTTTGATTTTTGGTTGATTAAGTGTTCAAGTCTCAAGTGTCTTTCAAGTTCATTTGGTCCACTTGTTCACTTGTCAGCATATATTACATTGCTCATTGTTCAACTGAAAAGTCTTCTTTCTATT
Organism: Pinus albicaulis; assembly: GCA_034641835.2. Taxonomy (NCBI): domain Eukaryota; kingdom Viridiplantae; phylum Streptophyta; class Pinopsida; order Pinales; family Pinaceae; genus Pinus; species Pinus albicaulis. Next base: position 316,935,193 of record CM076569.1, read on the forward strand.
ATTTCTTGATGTAAAAGGGAATGAATGCCTTGTTTCGAGCCCACACTTTGGAAGTCCTATTTTTCTTGAACTCATATGTCTTGTAGCCTTTTGAGGAATTTCATTACAAAGTGTTTAAAACAACGATTGCATTCTTAGTGTTTGTTTGGATCCCTTTTGCATTCATCCTTCCATTAAGGAAATTTTCATTAATTTAGTTTTCATCTCAAAGTTTTCTTTTTGTTAAAATGCATTAGATCACATTGCATTGAAAAGTATTTTTTGAGATCCATCATTGAACTTAGATTACATTGTTTAATGATTGAAAGCTAAAGTTTGCATTGAGTACATTCTCTTTCATTAAAATCATGCATTAAGTAGATTCTCATTTCAATGAAAAATGTATTGAGTGCATTCTTATTCTTTTAAAAGAAAAAGGAAATTGTGCGTAGATTACAATTCCATAGTTTTAAAAAAATAGACTTTCGCATAGATTACATCGCATAATTCGCATCGTTGAATGTTTCTTATTACTTTTGAATGGTGAAAGTCATCTAGTTTGGAAAAGTTTCGTTTGTTTTTTGTTTCATCATTATTTGAGATTCTTCCCTTAACTAGATAACATTCATCGAATTGAAAGATTTATTTTCTCATATAGATGCATATAGGAGATTGTCAGATGACATTCGATAGGGCCTTGAAACTCAAACATTAATCCAAGATCAACCATAATATTTATTCAATTGATCTAAGGAAGTATTGGAACCTAACACAAAAATTTTTAGAGGTCTAGGCTAGTGACTTGTTCCGGCGTCGTTAAACCTAGTAGTTGTCGTTCGCCATCTAGCTTTAGACAGCACTAGTACGGACTTGTGCTCCCCGTACTGTCATGTATATAAAGGGAGACCCTCATAGGTTGCAATCCTTTATCCATAGGAACCCGAGTTTGCTTCCCTGTAACCGTGATACACCGAACACAACATTTGGGGAGACTACTTACACGTACATCAAGTCCTTGGTCATTTCTCTTTCATTTGATCACCAAGCTGTATATTACATTTCACGGAAACTTGATACATCCTCTTGCTTAGATTACCTGAGTAGTAATTTTGGTATTTTTTTGACTCTCTAAAAGTGAAAATATCATCGAGCGCATGTCCTTTCACGCTCGTTCAACCTGAAAGTATAGAGTCATCTTTTGCCTATTTCTTGACTCTTAAAATAAGAAATGATAGAGTTTTGTTTTAGTGTCTTGAAATATTTAATTGCCCACAGAAAATTCCTGGTTAAAGTTAACTTCCTTAGTATTTTGTTTTAGGGTTGTTACCATGGCAACTTTTCTGGAGTTTACCAACCAAGGAATCCCCTCCGAAGGAAATCCTAGTCCTTTTCCTACTTTTGGTAATGTTGATGCTCCTTATATGGCCACATTATCCCTTCCTGGGTTAATTGTTGGTTTTCCTATTTGGTTATTATCGACCTCGGTGGTCTCGAGTATTCCACCCACTATAAGACCATCTCCTCCACCTGGACAACATCATGTTGATTCTAAAGTGGACCTCTCCCCTTCTTCATTTATTTCTTCATCTTCCTCTTCTACTTCGCCTGGTGAAAGTCTAGATTCTAGTAATCAGATGGCTAAGAAGAAGAAGAAGACGAAGAAGAAGAAGTCAGATAAGCAAGAGGCTAACGCTGTAGCTATTGCTCCTAAAACACCTTGCATCGATAAACCATCCAACTTTCCACAGAAAGTAAAATTCCCTTGCAGGTTGTGAAAAGGTGACCACCTTCTTTGAGATTTCCCTGGCATTCCCAGGGTACTTGAAGCATGGTCCAATGATCATCTGTCATTGCCTTTGGCTTCTAGAAGTCATGTTGGTGACACATCTTCAACTAGCACTAATAAGAGTCATAAGAAATAGGGTAAGATTATGACTCTATGTAAGTTGTGTGAAGGCCATCATTCCATTCACCTTTTTTCATACATGGATGAAGCCATGAAAGTGTTGGACAACCCTACTATTTCTTCACCCTGCCCTCTAGTTGGTTACCAGAAATTTTCTTTGAGTTCTTTGCTGGTTGATTCCACAATCGGTCAAGAGCCATCCTTGGTCGATCTCGCTCCCTCAAGAATTAAAATTCATGAATCCATTCACAACCAACAATTGGTTGCAAAACTGATCAATATAATCCCGCCTATGGTTCATTAGATCTTATTCATTGAGAGTATCTCACATACCCCTCACGTTCTTCATGTTTCTTCAAATTCCTCGGACTTGGAGAAATATTCTCCCATCCCTGTAGTTCAAGAAGTTGCTCCTCCTGCTCCCATGATGGAGGTACCAAAGGATGCTCCTCTTGCTCCCGGAACACCAGGGGGTGACCATATCATTTCTATGGTACCCCCTCCAAGTAGTTTGGTTGCTTCCTTTGATTGGAGTCGATTTGCGGGATACCGTATTCCATCTTATGTGCCTTTTCAGATCACGATACAGGCCTTCAATATGGTCATACCTAGCACAATTATAGATGAATGAGCATTTGTTAGTGTTATATCTTCAAATACTTGGCAAGATTTTGGTTATCCACTGCTTGTTCCTGTTACGCAGAATCTGTTAGCATTTAATAGAAGAACCAGTCAACCGTTAGGGATCCTTCTGAAGTTTCCTATTACTATGGGAGGGAAAACGTTTATATAGATGTGATGGTTGTTCTGGGCCCCTTGGATTTTAATTTAATATTGGGGCACGACTATGCTTATGCCATGGGTGCACTTGTCTCTTCCCTCTTTCTTGTGATCTGTTTTCCACACAAAGGTCTAATTGTGACCATTGATTAGCTTTCATTATTTGGTCTTGATGTGGCAGCTGGCCCACCATCATCTCTTCCGGATCTTTATCCATCGGTTGTATCTTCCATACCGCACATTAATTACATGGCTACCTATCCCCTACCCACATTCAATGATAGTGTCGTTATGCATCATGTGATGGGAGCATTAGATCCTGATTTCCAAGATGATGTTCTCCCATCAGATGAGAACCTCTTGGAAGCCATGACCTCTTATTCATCATGATGCAAGTTCATCAGAGCATAGTTCATTTTCTTGTGTCGAGCTCCTTTAAAAATGAAACAAGCTAATCGGAGCATAGTTCGTTTTCTTGTGTCAAACTCCTTAAAAATGAAACAAGATCATCGGAGGATAGTTCTTTTTCTTGTTTCAAGATCCTTAAAAAATGAAACAAGGTCTTCGGAGCATAGTTCGTTTTCTTGTGTCAAGCTCCTTAAAAAATGAAACAAGTTCTTTGGAGCATAGTTCTTTTTCTTGTGTCAAGTTCCCTAAAAAATGAAGCTCTTCAGAGCATAGTTCCCTTCCTTGTGTCAAGCTACCTAAAAAATTAAACAAGATGTCATGAGGATAGTTCTTTTAATGTTTCAACCTTGCTAAAACAATGAAACATGTTCCTATTCAATTCGAGTCATTGATATGATCTCGTAAAATCCTAGTCGAGCCTTTCTCTTGATCTCGTAATCTGAACCTTCACTCCATCTTCCTTCCATATGTACTAAAGCTTGGGGGCCATGTACCTCGAATTGAGTCACCATGCTGGGGGCATGAAAATATTTTCAAGCATATTTTATCTTTGTTTCAAGCATGTGTAAAAATGAAACCTTTCTTATTTTACCTCTCGTGATTTCCATTTTATCAGCCTGTTTTTCGAGATGAGCTTTCATTTTTCTCATTCCATCATTACCATCTGCTCGACCGATCATATGCTCTCACTTGATTGTTTTACCCATTCTTGAGGAACCACTGTAATGGGTGGTCTTGTTAGCGAGCCTCTTGACTTGTATCTTGTTCTGAGTAGTTCTACCATCACTGGAACCCGTTTCTACCCTTAATGCCACTCGTTCCTTTAGGAGGAGTCATATTTCAGCTCTTTTCTGACTCTCTAAACATGAAAATATTGTAGATAATCTTGTCGTTTTGAACTCATTAAAGGCTATGAAACATCATCTTCCTAGTATATGTTTACCCATTTTTCAAGCTGGGATACATTATTTATGAAAAAGGAATACCTTAGCCTATCGCAACTAAGAGGTTCTCTTAGATATCATTTTCTACCCTTTTCGAATCTGAGGGATTATTTACAAAAAGGGATCTGCTGGATTTTTCTTTTCTTCTTCTTTTCAAACTCTCTAAACATGAAAAGATGATGAGTTCTCCCTTTGTCAGACTCGTTAAACTCTGATGACATCAGACATCGTCACCATGACGTTCACTGAGTTCCTCCTTCCTAGGGCTCGTAAAATGTACTAAGTTGGATTTTTTCGAAGGAAAAACTTATATTGCAAGCATATGCTATCCCCTTTAAGTTTTTCATCCAAAAATAATTGGGGTACTTGCCAGGAGTGGTGGGGGAAAATGGAACCATTCTTTAGTTGTGTTGGAAATATGTCACTCTTGAACATGACACTTGTCTACAGTTCGTGTCGGGTTGGGATATCTTCACTCTGTCACTTGTCTTGCATGGGTTTGGGAAATCCTTTTTCCTCTCATTCGATTACCAATCTTGTCAACATGACCTCTTATCCTAATTGAGTCAAATGATGCCAAATTCCAGATTCGTGTCGCCGATATGTTCACTAGAAAATCATTATGCAGTTTGTAAATTCCTTGATCCTCTGTTCCAATCTTGATTAAACACTCATATCAAATTATTTGTTTTGTGTTGATGATGTGGGATTCACTATGACCCTCTGTTTCGGGGAAAATCACCCTAGAGGTTTTTTGGGTCTAAACCTCCACAGAGCAGTGCATGCTATTTAGAACGACTCACACACAACCATACTTGAATGCAAAAATCTAGTTAACAACGATAGCAGAACTCACCTGAAGTCCTATGTTCGATATAGATCCCGCGGGGTCCAAACCCCCAGCAACTCTTCTTCCTCCTTCAACCTAGAAATAAGAAATAACGTGCACGGAAACCTAGTTGTATAGCATATACTTCTCCTAAACGTTAGTGCAATCCATGTGAAATATTATATAAACCATAATAAGTGCTTAAATAATAATCTTTTCACGCATATAAATAAACATTAACACATGAGTTCAGGAACAAGATGGTTCTTTATTATTACGAACAGCATTTACAGTAGTAAAAGTGGAGAGATCACCTGAATCCTTCCACGATCTTCGAGCAGACCGTCGTCCAGATTCGTCCCGCCCTTGCCTCGCTAAGATTATTCCAAGACTTGTGCACTCAAGATGGCATATAAATGGATGAACATCTCCAGGAAACAAGGGTTTCCTGTATAAATCTGGGAAAGTGCAGGAGGCACGGGGAATCAGACTTGAACTGGGATTCCAACAGAGTATAATGTCTATAAAATTTCTCTCCCTTAGGCCATGCACATGAGGGGCTTTTATACTCCCTCAAAGTAGTTTCAGTCAGTTGGAAACAGTTGGCCACGTGCTGGGGTGGTTGAACTACCAGAGTAACCATCAACCCAGCCCGAAAATAGGGATTTTTATATATTTTTTAATGATTTTAATGGCATACGTGGAAAAGTACATATGGACTCGCGTATACACGCGGAAAAGTCTGGGCATATCCGCGTATGGGGATTTTAACACTGTTTTTTAGTGAATTTTGTTCAAGTCTGTAGGAATGGGTGCCCAAAGCCATAAAAGCAATCATGAATCATATGAAGGTGAAAAATGATGCTATAACAGATGCCCCCTAATATATGAGGGCAGAAGGGGTACATGATGGCAGAAATTTATTATGCACATAGAAAGAACTTTGCAAGGACAAGAGAGGACTTCACCAGATTTCAGCCTGCGAAAAACCAATGAAAGAAAACAGAGAGTCAACACATGCTGAGGCGGGCATACCCATGCTCAGTCAAAAATACAACATATGGAAAGTACTGAATAGATCCAACATGCATATAAGTATAGCTGAACTGAAAATACACAATGAATCATCTCAGCATGGCCCGGAAGTATAAGTCTCAATCAATGTCCAAGTATCACATATAGAAAGCTGATCAATGATACTGCAACTGGATGTCTGATCATATAATTAACTGAATCTCCAAGTACCAAATCATAAGAGGTGGAATAAATGGTACGCAACTCGGGAGCCAACATATAGGATGCTGTTGTACTGACACTGCAACATATAAGGGTGAACGGCATCACTGGCATAAACTAAATGGACTGTGAAAAGTGAACCGAAAGATGCTGATGCAACCCGAGGTCTTCACCGATCTCGACGGCACAATTCTACACAATGGGAATAAATGAGATGAATTCAACCATGTGAGAAATCGTTGGATTACCGGTCAATGATGAATACCGTTAACCAACGCGAGACAACCCACCAATAATGAAAATGAGTGTCAAGGTGCCCCAGTACAATCTAACAAGTGCGAATGAATGAGTTGAAGTCGAACACTTGAAAGAATCTACCAATCGGGAGGCAATGATGAATCCCCACTGTCGATAGCGAAGAGTCTGCCACTGATGACTGCAAACCCTAAGGTACTGACAAAAAGACTCTAGACCTTATTCCCAGAGCAATGAGTCGGAGTCGATGGGAAAAGATCTGCTGGAAGGAAGGTATTAAGGCATCCCACATCAGTCCAGCGCGAGTGTAACCCGCAGGCCAAGATTTGGAAGGAATCGGACGAAGGAGAGTGATGGAACCAAAACCGAAGTACGTTTCCGACGTGCACAAGATGAAGCTAGCGCACGGAAGAAACCCTCTGAACCAACCAATAATGAAAGTTGACACAGAGGCGAGAAATCCACCGATAGGGTCAAATGGAAATCAAGGTACTGCACGAATCCCAAGTGTGATAATGTATGCTGACGTCGAACACAGGGGAAACCACTCAGTCAAAGACCCATAATGATGATCAAATGCTGAGCATAAGGTCACCTATCAATGATGGAAATAGGGCCAGGGTGCAGCTCTAGGTTTACTCTCAAAGCAATGTGTCGTAGTCGATAAGAGGCAAACCCGCCAGCAAGAAGTCAATGGAGACCTTCTCAAACTAGCATGAGCAGAGGACCAAAACATCTGATGTGATAGAACAAGATACTGAAAAGACCGGGAAGGTCGACTGAATAATGAGTCAAGAGACACCGCAGAATGGCCAACTCTGGTTAGACTTCCCTTGAACAAAAGCATGACTCGTGATGACCATGGCAGTAAAAGTGACACTGTATAATTCTGTTATGCAGGAGGCAGAACAAAATCTCCATATGATTGGAAGAGATAACCAACCGGGGGAGAACTGACAAGTGAAACAAGGTAAAGGCTAAACCTAGGTCAAAACTAAAACCATCCCAAATGAAGGAAATATATAAGTATATATGCTTTGTTCAAGGGCGACAAATTGACGCTGTACTGCCATCAAATAACGAAGTTACATCCCGTTCCCGCTCTTTTTGTTATATTTGATTTTTTGTATTTTTCATATAATAAGCCTAAAAAATAATAAAATAATGCTATGGTACAATGGATAGAACGAGTATCAAGAAACAGATGCACTAGTTCCTGGGATTGGAACGATCCTATGCTCAATGCAAGGTGGCGAAAACTGGTAAACGATACTTAGAGGAATGTTCAATCCATGGGTAAAAGGTGTCAAGTCACGATAGCTAAGAGCATGCAATGGTTAACTTGTATAGATAGTCAAGGTCAAAAGTTGGCTTAAACATTGAGTCCAAATGAAGCCGGCTAAAGGCCAGGATAAAAAAGTAGCCAATATGCAATGCAGTAATACAACTCAACAACACCTGGGAGCCTCTAGGGTAAAAGCCAGAAAAAATGATAGTGAGGAAGAAGAAGAATGAAGCTTCAACACATAAGTCATGGCGGGACTAAAGAGGACTCCCGAGCCTACATAAAACGCAGCATGGGAAACAAGTGATAGCGAGGAACTAACTAAGAAGCCCATGTAAAGGAAGGCTCTACCATCAAGTCATGATTAAATAATCGGCGAGTGAAATGGGTGTAATACTCATGACCTGATGGGATCGACCCTATGGCAAGTGATCAGTATGGAGGCTAGTATGAAAAATGCAATGGAGAGTGGATTCCCTAACATATATGCCAGTTTTAGTTTATAAAAAAGAGATTTCAAGAAGACCAATTGAACTATCCGGTAACTAAGTCAAATAAACTCTGAATTTCAAGTATAACTTCAACAAAATGCTCAAATCCAACCATGCCACTCTCGTAGTGGGGCTTTATATGAGCAAAAAGGAAGACAAGAAACTCAATAAATCAACTCAGTAAAATAGTATAAACTTGCAATAAAAACTTCAAAGAATAAAAAAGAGACTCTTCGAAAATTTCAACAAAACTAGTCTACTGAACATCAAGGAAACCAAACGCACCAAATAGGTAAAAAATCAAAATGCGTAGCAACATGCAAGGAAAGAGTAAATGAGCAAGAGCTCTCTGTTTTTATTAAGTAGAACAACCAAGAATCTTCAAGAAAAGACCTTGATACTCAAACCAAAATTGCAAACGTAACGACCAAAAATTTCACCAACCAAGAGAGTCTTCACACAAAGGAGAGAGAAATAGACATATAAACACTTTAAACATAGTCCAGAGATTAAAAAACACTGTAGAAATAGGTCACCACAGGCAGACAAGACTAGAAAAGCTAAAAACCAAAATTTCAAAATTTTCCCCCAGGCATATGCGCTTTAACAGTTTGCAACAGGCGTGCATACACGACTGTCGCAAAGGAAACCCGCGTATACGCGACCACCTTTGACATAAACAGCGTGTATATGTGACTGTGCACAGAAAAAACCGCGTATGCAAAAGCAACTAATGAAAAATAAAAAAGATCAAGCCTGGATAAAGAACCAGGTCTTCAGTCTGACTGAGAAAGAGTTAACTGGACTCGAAATAAAAGTTAAAAATGTTGGAAACCTATCAGATCGCTGAAACCACCCAACAGGGGAATCACAAGAATGTGGTCCCCAGTGGAATCGCCAGTTCTATTTCGGGGAAAATCACCCTAGAGGTTTGTTGGGTCTAAACCTCCATAGAGCAGGGCATGCTATTCAGAAGGACTCACACACAACCATACTTGAATGAAAAAAACTAGTTAACAACGATAGCAGAACTCACCTGAAGTCCTACGTTCGATGTAGATCCCGCGGGGTCCAAACCCCCAGCAACTCTCCTTCCTCCTTCAACCTGGAAACAAGAGAGAACGTGCACGGAAACCTAGTTGTATAGCATATACTTCTCCTAAACATTAGTGCAATCCATGTGAAATATTATATAAACCATAATAAGTGCTTAAATAATAATATTTTCACGCATATAAATAAACATTAATGCACGAGTTCAGGAACAAGATGGTTCTTCATTATTACGAACAGCATGTACAGTAGTAAAAGTGGAGAGATCACCTGAATCCTTCCACGATCTTCGAGCAGACCGTTGTCCGGATTCGTCCCGCCCTTGCCTCGCTAAGATTCTTCCAAGACTTGTGCACTCGAGATGGCATATAAATGGATGAACATCTCCAGGAAACAAGGGTTTCCTGTATAAATCTAGGAAAGTGCAAGAGGCACGGGGAATCAGACTTGAACTGGGATTCCAACAGAGTATAATGTCTATAAAATTTCTCTCTCCCTTAAGCCAGGCACATGAGGGGCTTTTATACTTCCTCAAAGTAGTTTCAATCAGTTGGAAACAGTTGGCCACGTGTTGGGGTGGTTGAACTACCAGAGTAACCATCAACCCAGCCCAAAAATAGGGATTTTTTATATATTTTTTAATGATTTTAATGGCATACACGGAAAAGTACATGTGGAATCGCGTATACAAGCGAAAAAGTCTGGGCATATCCACGTATGGGGATTTTAACACTGTTTTTTAGTGAATTTTGTTCAAGTCTATAGGAATGGGTGCCCAAAGCCATAAAAGCAATCATGAATCATATGAAGGTGAAAAATGATGCTATAAAACCCTCCTTTGACAGATCACTTCCTCTCGACTTCAGCTCATTATCTGTGAAGTTAATCTAGAGACTCCTTTCTAGTACCTTAGAGCTTGCATGCCTCAATGGCAGGCTCTTTGCATTCGACGACAGGTCCACATCATTGGCCTTTGATCGAGTGATTCTACGGGTGTTCAATGCTAGATCATTGTTCACATTTTTTGGATTGTACCTATTGTACCTTGAGAGCCATTTTCATTATTGGCGGTTCCTCTCGTGCCTGTTAACAACTTTCATGATTGGCTGGTAATCAAGTGACTTTCTTGCATGTTCGACTTCGGCTCACATATTCACATGCTTGAAATTGTACTTGATTGGGTCATGAAGGAGCGCAAGAACCTGGATTTTATTCTCTGGAGTCCAGGTTGCGAGAATATATGATTTTTCCATTATTGGATACATGTTTCTTTCAAATGGATGGGTGCAACCATACCATGAGTCTATATGAGATATTTCTCAGATGGATGGCTACGACCATACCATGGTCTCTTTTTATGGATGGTTGCATCCATACCTTGATTCATGTATTTTCATCAGAGATTTCAATTATGTATATGTATCTATGCTTGGTTTGTAGGTCTTTTGAAAGAAGTGATTGGTTCCTTGCACGTACTTGTAAAGCATTTCACCCGTCACTCATGTTATGACTTCATACTTTAGGGGGCATCTATTACACAGTAATTTGTCACTATTCTTGTACTCCATGTTCCTTGATCCTGGAGGACCCATATAGTGACCCTTGTGTACTTTCCAAGCATGGAATACATATCCTTGAACCACACTTTGTCTGCCAATTCATCTCCCTTTACAGCTTTTCTGGAAGATCCATGTAAAAACTTGGTTTTCAAGGTCAACGCTTTCTCTTAGTGTATGACCCACGCCGATCGAAAAAATTTACACTGAGACCTGCGCTGATCGGCACTCTGTCTTAATGTCGGACCCGTGCCGATCATTTTTTGGAATTTTTTTTAAATAGAAAGTAAGCTTCCGTGACTAGAAGCTTCATGAGAGGGCGAGCTGGAAATTTTTTTTTAGGATATGGCCGAGGAATTCCCATTTGGGCTTCTTGTTGCCATAAAATAGGAACTAATCAAAAGGATCAACTCTTTTCCCATAATTTTTGGGCCCATAACCTCCTCCTCCATTGTTATATAAGGATACCTCCTTCAAATTTACAGCCTTAGTGATGATAGAAAGGAGAAGAAATTATAGCTTCGGGAGAATAGTGTAGAGTGTGATTGTTTTTCTGTGTTAGGAACATAGTGAGATATTTGACCTTTATGTGTGAGGGTGTTACAAACGTGCTTGGATACAGACCTGCCGAAGGAGAGCCTCAACATCAAGGCTTGGTTGTAAACTCCCCTTGTCTTTATCATAATAAATGCAACTGATGTTTATCTTCCATTCTTGTTTACATTCATAATGAGATTTATAGCATTCCTTGAACAGTTAGATAGGTTGTAATTGTTTTATGTTTGTCATGATTTTATGCTTGTCATGGTGTCTTGAATGTCTATACAGGTAATCAAATGTTGGCAGAAACGTGTATCGAGCAAAGCAACAGATCAAGAAGGTTCGACAGAAGACGACAACATAGCATCAGGACAAGGCAGGCCATCTTCCTTGCTCTAAATTTCATTTACAATCTAGGAAGGTAGATGTTAGTATGTTGTCGTAGTTGCTAGACCCACTCTAGGGCTATAGGGATTGTCTCTGTCCGCAGAGAGGATTTACCTGGACAACAGTTGTTAGGGTTGTTTGTCATGTGCAGCTAAAGTGATATATTTTCGTACACTTGAGTTAATATTTCATAAGAAAATGGCGAACCACATTCTTTTCATATATAAAAGATGCCTATCCATAATATGTGTCGACAAAATTAAAAAAAAATTGGAGTCCTCTACTCTTATACATCCGACATGCTCAAAGCATGTTACAAAATCAAAACTGGGGTCACTCATGCCCCTACATCTAATCACTATCTGGAGGGTTCCGAGCCAATGGATTAGATCTTGCAGCCCACAGATCTCACATACCCTACCTGACCATCACCATGTGCATGGCCCCTTGCCACTCTGAGGGTAGACCAACACATGCCTCAATGTAGCAATCATTAAGATCACATTGACCGCGCTCTGATACACCGGTCATCAATATCTCGCATTTGTGGCAAAAATCCTCTAATAGTGCCTCTAAATCAGCTCTATTAGCTCCTCTAGATGTGATAGACTCTGTAGCCCCTCACACTGCAGGTCATCCCATATACCTGACTGGTCTCACTGGTGCTATATTTTCATATCAAAAGTAACGAATCAGTACCATATACATCATTCTAAAAATTTAATGCATCATAAAATATAAAAAATTGTCACTTACCATCTCGTCCCCATGCTCAGCTGGGCAAAAGTGGCAAGTCCAGGTCCCCCTTTTTTCTTGGTGATTTGATACTTCCTCGGGAAGCCTTTTTTCCAACGAGGTTCACTTCGCTGCCTCTCAAAATTGAATTTCTATACATGTGCCACTTGTAATTGGGGCACCACTTAGCCTTCGTACTTGTCAACGCTTGTGTCGATTTTCGTCATGAGTAACCATCTTTTTCTCATGCTTTTATGGTCCCCACTAGGCCTATTATGTATGGTAGCATCATTGAGTTTCCTCTGTTCAGAGCATTCGAGTTGAGTCATCATCGCATTCATGGATTCTTTCCTGAGTCCCTTTGCCTCCTGTTACAGTATTTCATCCACTCATCCCTTGTTCCTCTCTCGTGTAGCCCATTTTGGCCTCTAGTCCCACTATCCTCCATCCCCTCAGGAGTCAAGTTAGTCGATGCCAGATCATCCATGTGTTTTATGCTCTGACAAGGGAATTCATTTATTTTCTACTTAGTCCCCCCCATTCCATCATCATCCCTGGTTTCATTCCATCAATCGCTCTATTATTTTCTCTCGTGCGTTAGTTGAGGATCCTCATTTCCTCACCTATGGCAGACCTCCTTCTATCGACATCAACGCATTCATTCCAAAAGGTAGGTCTAGAGCGCAGTGTATGTTGGTTCCAACTTCCAACATTTTTTGGTGCCTCGCATGAGGCAAAGGGACTCCTTATTTCCCTTTGACTTGATTGTTTCTCATTTGCTCCACTTCATTATGATCGAGATTCATATAATAGATAGTTCGTTGATCCAACAGATTGATCCAGTGATTCCCTAGTGTATGTGAGATGTTTCATACCTCGTGAAGGGGTGACCCTTCAGGTAGTCCCCCACATGCCCATATGACCTCATTTTTACAGCTTCAGATGCACCTCCGCAAATTTGATGGGTTTGGCCCCAGCCGCTTGCAGCACCTACATCATGCAAGTATCACTTAGATGATCCATTCATATTTTCATAGTCCTTTCATGTTTATCAGGGCTTCTATGGTTGTTATTATATCTCATGTACTTAGATATTATTGTATTTAGTCATGGCTATTGTCCCACGTGTAGTATGTGTAGGTTTTAACCCTGAACAGAAATTATCTACACATGAATCTTATAACAGAAAATAAACAATAGCGAGAGCATAAAGCATAAAAAAGATAAACACAGAGATTTTCCCTTAGATCCCAAATTGGGACGACCAGCTTGATTTTTCATTATGTTCCTTTTAGTGTTACAACACATATATATACATGCCTAAGCATACATAAAACCCAATCCATTAACCCTAGATTAGAACATAATCGTAGTTCCCTTGATCGGATCTACAAAATACTAGGGGCCGAAAACCATCGTACCCCAAAACCATGTGCAAAATCATGCACAAAACATGGGTGGGTCTGCCTATGAGTGGGTCCACACACCAAAAAATGTTTTTCCAGGGCGCTGCCTCAGACCTCGACAAGGGGGGATGCCACCCCCCCTGTGACCCCCTTGCTAAACCCGGTGCAACGTACAGTGCATGGGGCTAGTCGTGGAAAGAATATAACACATACCCAACATTCTCCCACTTGTTGTTTTCTTTCCACAGGGAGCCACAGGAGAGCTTAGTCATTGGGCCAATTCTTCAACCCCCATTGTTTCTCTACACCAAGAGAACTTCTGAGTGCTCACATACTTTTTTAATGCATCTGCAACATTATTCAAAGTGTCCACCTTTACCAACAACGCCCTTTTATCCTCAACCATATCTCTAACAAAGTGATATTGAACATTAATGTGCTTTGTCTTTGAAAGATAAGCAGGGTTCTTAGCCAAGAAAATTTCACTTTGGCTATCACAGTCTATCCTTATAGCTTGCTGTGCTAACCCCATACTTGAACACAATCTCTGCAACCAAACTGCTTCCTTGCTTGCATGAGTGGCTGCTATGTATTTTTCCTCTGTAGTTGAAAACGCCACTACATATTGTCTTTTACTCATCCAACTGACTACACCTCCAAATAAGCTAAACACATACCCACTTGTAGATCTTCTTTGGTCCAGATCTCCAGCCCAGTCTGCATCAACAAAACCACGAATGTCCAACATTCTTTCCAATCCTGGTCCTCCCCGGTATCACAAGCCATAATCACTAGTGCCACGTAAATATCTGAAAACCTGCTTCACTGCTGTCCAATGCTCCTTCCCTGGGTTTGACATAAACCTCCTCAATACTCCCACTTCATGTGCAATGTCTGTTTTAGTACAGACCATTGCATACATCAAGCTACCTACTGTACTTGCATATGGAACATGGGACATATCCTCCTCTTCTTCTTGTGTCTTGGGACACTGTTCAGCAGACAGCTTTACACCTATAGGAATAGGAACATTCACCGGTTTACTATCCTGCATATTGAAACTCTACAATATAGTCTCGACATACTTCCTCTGGTTTAACCAGAGCTTCCTCTTTGCCCGATCTCTCTTAATTTCCATGCCCAAAATATAGTTTGCAGCACCCATATCCTTCATGTCGAATTTGGAGAACAGTTGGGTCTTCAAATCTTGGATAATTTCTTTGTCATTTCCAATCAACAACATATCATCCACATACAAGACCAAATAAATAACATGGTCACAAATTAATTTAAAATAAACATAGTGATCCTCCTTGCTTCTAGTGAAGACAAGGCTCTGTATATAGGTATCAAATTTCTGATACCACATCCTTGGTGACTGTTTTAACCCATACATAGAATTCTTCAACCTGCATACCAGTTTTTTCTTACCCTTCACCATAAAGCCTTCAGGTTGCTTCATGTAGATCTCCTCTTCTAGATCCCTGTGAAGAAATGCTATCTTCACATCCATCTGTTCTATCTCAAAATCAAATGAAGCAACAACAGATAAAAGTAATCTAATAGAAGTAACTTTGGCAACAGGAGAAAAAATATCACCAAAATCAATTCCCAGCACCTGGGAATAACCTTTTGCTACCAACCGAGCTTTGTATTTCTCCACCTTGCCTTCTACATTCATCTTCTTCTTAAACACCCATTTTCTCCCGATGGGCTTCCCCTTCCACGCAACCCCACCAAATCCCATGCCTCATTTTTATGCAAGGATGCCATTTCATCAACCATGGCCTCCTTCCGCATTTTTCCATCCTCTCGAATCTACCGCTCTCGATAGTTTTGGGATCATCATCGCTATAGTTAGCAAAAACTTAATGTGCGTATGGACTATACCTTTCTGGTTGCCTTCTTTCCCGAACTGATCTTCTCAAAGCCGGAGTTTGTGGCTCTTCATCTTCTGAGTCTTCTTCTATTGTAGAGTCTGATTCATCCTCCTTTAGCTCAAACTCTATCTTCTCAGGTTTCTTTGGTAGGACTTCATGTTTAACAATATATTTCACTTCTCTAAACACCACATCTCGGCTGTACACAACCTTCCTTGTTTCTGGGTTCCAAAGCTTGTAACCCTTTAAACCATCCTTATACCCAATAAAGATGCACCTTTCAGATTTGTTATCCAACTTGGTCCTTTTCTCCTTTGGAACATGTACATATGCATCACATCCAAATACCCTTAGATGTGAAAGAGAGGGTTTCTTACCAGTCCATACCTCATGTGGAGTCGTATCCTCCAACACTGATGAAGGTGATCTATTAACTAAGTAACATGCAGTCTCCACTGCCTTTGCCCATAATTCTTGTCCTAACCCAATACCACTGAGCATGCTTCTTTCCTTTTCCATCAGCGTTCTGTTCATTCTTTCTGCAACTCCATTTTGCTGAGGTGTGTATGGATTAGTCTTATGTCGTGCTATACCACACTTCTTACATAACTCTTCAAATTCCTTCTTGCAGAATTCCCCACCATTATCTGTCCTCAGCGCCTTTATCTTCTTCTCTGTCTAGTTTTCCACCAGAGCCTTAAATTCTTTAAATTTGTCAAAGACTTCAAATTTCTTCCTCAAGAAATATATCCATGTATTCCTTGAGAAATCATCTATGAATGAAACATAGTACACAGACTTTCCCAGTGATGGAACTGACACAGGTCCAAACACATCACTGTGCACAAGTTCTAATATCTTGTTTGCCCTCTTAGCACCAGAAGGAAAACTCACCCGATTCTTCTTCCCATATACAAAATGTTCACAAAAATCGAAATCCAGAGAGCAATTAGACATACCTTCTACCATACCATTTCTATGCAGTATCCGAAGGCCCTTCTCTCCAATATGTCCAAGCCTTTGATGCCATAGCATGGTCTTTTCTTCGAAGACAGCTAGGCTTTCCTTTCAACTTTCAGGAACCATAGAACTATTACACCCATAAATAACAGTGCTACCTTGTAGCTTGTATAGAGTTCCAGTCCAAAATCCCCGCATTAATACCAGTGCTCCCCGAACCATCTTGCAGGCATCTTTTTCGAACATTGTTTTTACACCTACATCATCCATATTTCTTACAGAAATCAAATTTCTGGCCAATGCAGGAATATGTATAACACCAAGAAGTGTTCTAATCCTTCCACCTTGCAGCTTCAACTTGACCTTTCCACATCTGACGATTCTAGCCTTCCTATCATCCCCTAGGAAGACATCACCACCATCATATTTCTCATACTCGCAGAACCACTTCTTATGGGGAGTGAAGTGAAAGGATACACCTGAGTCAATCAACCATGACTCATGATCTACATGTGTATTTGAAGAAGAAGCAAAATACACATCCCCACCTTCATCCGAGGTCATTTTTTCCTCTGCAGAAGGAGCATCATCAGATCCCTTTCCTTTCTCAGGAGCTTTAGATTTGCACTCCTTTTTGTAGTGCCCTTCCTTTCCACATTTCCATCATACCTTTACAAACTTTCCAGGAGATTTAGATCTCCCTCTAGATTTGGATCTCCCACTCGAAACATTATTCTTGTTTCTGTTTTGGGACCTTCCTCGTACAGATAAGACATCTCCATTTTGACCCTCCATATTTCTCCATCTCATTTCCTCCAACAACAAGGCTGAGACAATGTCATCAAAATTCAAGGTAGCTGTATTGCTACCTATTGCAATAACTAGACTGTCCCATGAGTCTGGTAGAGAAAACAACAAACTAATGCACTTATCTTCATCTGAGATTTTAATATCAATAGATGACAGCTAACTTACCACAATATTTAAGGCGTTTAGATGCTTTGTCACCGAGTCTCCATCTTTCATCCTCAGGTTATACAACTTTTTCCGCAAGAACAACTTATTCACCAGAGACTTAGATTGGTACAAAGTCCCAATTTTTTCGCACAAATTCTTCGTCGTAGCTTCCCTAGATACATTCAACAATACTGAATCTGAGACACACAACCGTATTATGCTCTTAGCCTTCCGATCCAATTTCTTCCAGTCTTCATCTGACATTGCCATTGGTTTAGTACCTGGATCTACCGCGATCCACTGATCTTTATCCACCAGCAAATGCTCCATCTTGAGCTTCCACAACTCAAAACTCTGACCATTAAATTTCTCGATCTCTATATTCTGCTTCTCACCATCTTCTTTCACTGCAAGAATTGATCCCATAGATCTCCCAGTGAACAGGGTCTACCTCAAGCCCGAGAAAAAAACCCTCAGCAGAAAAGGTGTCCCCTTGAAGCCGAAACATCTATGATACCAAATGTAGGTTTTGACCCTAAACAGAAATTATCTACACACGAATCTTATAACAGAAAATAAACAATAGCAAGAGCATAAAACATAAGATAGATAAACATAAAGATTTTCCCCTAGATCCCAAATCGGGACGACCAGCTTGATTTTTCATTATGTTCCTTTTAGTGTTACAACACATATATATACATGCCGAAGCATACATAAACCCCAATCCATTAACCCTGGATTAGAACATAAACGTAGTTCTCTTGACCGGATCTACAAAATACCAGGGGCTGAAAACCATCGTACCCCAAAACCATGTGTAAACTCATGCACAAAACATGGGTGGGTCCAGCTTCCATTGCTTGGGCATCTATATTATGCTCAAATTTTCAAATTGAGCTATTTACAATGCTCCTTTTCTCCTGTAACATACTCCAATGAGTCTAGAATGGCTTAAAATGGTCATCTAGCCTCTTTCTGAGCTTGAATTGGTAGAAAATTGCAAACGTTATGGCCTCTTCAATTTCTCCCACTAAATCCAACCCTAAACTAGTTAATTGCCACTAAAATTGGATTTTCCTGCCAATTTCGAAGGTTTTCCAATTAACTACTAAGTGGGGATTAGTGCTAGTTAAGAGCAGTTAATGCGCTAACTGCGTGATAATCTAATCCACATTTAAAGTTTGGATTAGTGCATATTAAACATGGGTTAAGGTTAATAAATCCAGGTTTAAATTTTAAACTCTACGCATTTTTTTGGAGCTCCGCTGACGGTTTTGGGCAATGGTCCTATAGATCGGGGCTGGCCCCTCTTTTCCCCCACTGTAACAATAGTTTTAAAAAAAATATAATCCAGCTCTGTAGTATGGTAAGAACTAGCCAGTAGTGGAGGTGGTATGTGTTGCATGTGTTGTGAGGGAGGTCGTGGGGTCGAACCCCAACGTCTACCTATTCCTTACAAAAAAAAATTACCACACCATTTAGACCTTGGGGGGGCAAGTGGCGGCCTCTAGGCTTTCCACGTGTCATCACCCGATTGGCTCAAGATTAAACTAGTAAAATTACACCAAGTCACCCACCATACAGACCAATGCCAATCTGCCACTTAGTGGCCTATTATTCGCTTGAAAAAAATGCCAAAATTACCATGCACAGTCAACATGCCACGTCAGCAGTATAGACTGCTGACTAGGTATCTGACTATCATTTTTTTTTTAATCTACATGTTTGGCAAAGCGAACAAAAGTTGTTTTCGAGAGCATACAACGACCATTTTTTGTGAAACAAAGTGCACCAGATTTAGAACGATGAGCGCTACGCAGTTGTTCAGGTTCCGAGTCAATATGAGAAATTTAATTTTTGAGCATTAAAATTGAGCCAATGGAAACAATAAGATCATGTTGGTCCTAAGTGAATGGCCATGCTACATCTAAAGAGACCAAAATAGGAATCCCGATTGAAAAAACCAACAGGATATTAAGCCCAAATATTGTGAGGAGGAGGAGGACACTTGGGGGCGGGAGATGTTGAGGCTGAAAACTCAAAATGGAAATATATGATTTTGCAGTTGGTTCGCCAAATTTGAGGTTGTACTTTCTAGAAAATAAGTGCATTTCGAGCCCACCAAATTCCCTAGATGATGAAGAAGACCATTTTCTAGAGATTTTTGTTATCCATTGTCCAACAACCAAGGCAACAAGTAATGTCTTAACGAACCTAATCTGAAAGAAAGTTGATCAGGTGAAGTACTTGAGTCCAAACCGAAGATGAAAAATGACAATGGATAAAGATATGATTGACATCCTCACTAAAGGATTAGCAGAGGAAATATTGACCTAGTCCTTGGAAGCCTCTCTTGCAAAGTATTTTCCATGTAAGAATCTGATTATGAACCACCAACCAAGAAAAACACATTAGTTTCAGAGGGTAATTCCATTTCCAAGATTGTTAGAGGTGGTGGAATTACAGTCAAAGGGAATCCAAGCAAGGATTAGGATGACCATGGAAATATTGGATTGGGAGCTAAGTTATATTCTAGTTGTGGAATTAAATTCCTCGAGCCTCAACCTTATATTTGCAAACATAAATCATGACCGTCAAATTGTGGATCAATCCCATTCCATCGAGTAGTGTGGAGAGAGCTTATTCTAGGCTATTTTGGCTTTTTCAATAATCATCCATCAAAATTTTTCCTGAACCCATGAAAAAAGTCAGACACCTAAAGAAGAAAGACTCATGTGGCAGGCCCACAAGTGAAATTATTGTGCATTATAGATCCAAAATTAGTCAGGGTTAATAGCACAACATTGTTAGAAAACACATGATTAGAAAGGTTCGTCGTGTTAGGTGCACATACCAAGGGTTGGTTGGTGGTTTAATAAATTGGCTATAAAGGATCTAAGGGAATCTAACTCATGAAGAGCTATGATAGTGAGGCTATCCAAAAAGCCCTAGAACCATTACATAGCTTGACCTCCACCCTCATATATAAGAGAGAGGGAAAATATCAAAGATTTTATGCTAAAGAGAAACAAATAAATTAAAAAATAATCACCATGGTCGCTTGGTGAGTTAAATAAGGGAAATAAATTCAATAAGAAAATAAATTGCTTCTATTGTTTCAGGTGGTATCAAAGCTCAATTATGCTTTGTGATAGAATCCTGGAATGGTAGTCTATGCTGAAGTTGAAATAATTATCTCTATGACAAATTATATATGTGATCAAGAATTGTCCATACTTAGCAAGAAAAGCATGTCAAGTAATGATTGATATATTAGTTTAAAATCGTTGAAGAGAATTTGATTCAATAGAAACATAATTTGGTAAAGTTATAACTTTGTAATTTGGATTTCATTTGTTTATGAAAGTTTTGAGTTGAAGGACGTGGAAGAAGAGTATTTATTGGAATGTTTTAATACTTGTTTTGTTGATCTGTTGGAATAAAACACAATGGTAATAGGGTTTTATATCAGATTGCATACCCTATACTGAGTTGAGTTCGAGATGGGACTAGTTTTATTGGAATCATGGATGACCTAGTGAGCACGCTAAGCACATAGAGATGTTAATATATGTTAATCCAGTTTTGGGATAATACCTCTATACATACACATGCAAGTAGTTTAAAAACTTGGTAATACTTTCAAATTTATGTTAACTACAATTGGATTCCTGTGAATGGCATTTGGGGATGTGGATTTGTAATATGCAAGTGCAAGAAAAGAGAAAATTGTGTGTGCTAGTAACTGATTTTGTAGAAATTGTAGATACAAGTTAATCATTTTAAATTCTTTGTAGTTGTAAAAAAATGGTGAAAAATATATATGTATTGAGGAGACCTAGTAGTCTTATTTTAAAAGAGCTACTAATTGCAAGTAGAAGTGATAGGTAGATAATTTGTGGCAACAACCTTTTAGCGGGGAGGTTGCAGAGAGAGGAAAGAGTTCCAAGTAAAGTTAGAAAGAATAATATGACAAATTAATTCCTCAAAGAGACGTTAAAAGAAAAATATAATTTCTTGAGAGAGAGGTGAGTAGTAGGTGCAAAAGCCTAGAAGAGAAATGAGTGCTCAAAAGGATATATAGGATAGAATAATAGAAATACCAAGAGGCTAAGCTAATGATAAGGCTTGGTGAGGTATTGGGTTGGAGAAGACTTGTTAACATGGCCTGATTGCATCTCATAGTGAGCCACAAGAAGCTCATAGAAGAGGAAAGAAGATGACTAGTGATAGTCATTTCGAAGGTTCGGGTGAAAGACATAGTATAATGAATAAAGATGCCAAAGTAAATTTCATAAGGAGGAGGACGAGTCAAGAGGAATTTGATCGAGAAATGGATGAATTAAAGGAAAGAGTATGCAACATGTTGAAATTACTACAAGAGAGGGAATAAGACTAAAGGGATGGTTGGGTGTTGAGGAAGAAAAAATTGAAATGGGGTCTATTTAAAAATAAGTTGAAGCATAGTTTGAATGCTTCGTTGTAGGGGAAATAACTCAGGAGAGGAATTTTTCCTATTTACACTAGAATAAGGAAAAATCCTTGGTGAATATTAATAATATGATGATGGTGAGAGGGAATTGGAATGTGTAAAAAGTAGAAAACAACAGAAGAATATACTGACAAAGGAGGAAGCTAAAGAGCCGTGTATTTTTTAAAATGATAAATTATTTGTGGATGCATGATTTGTAGGTAATTTTAGTTGGAAACAATTAAGAGTGGTCACAAATGGAGAATATAAGGCATAATTGTCTTGAGGAGAGAAAGATAAGAAGATGAAGGGAAACGATCTTATGATTATTAAAGGGAGTGTAATTCTTTGTGAACATGTGAAGTAAGAGGTTGCAGTTGCTAAGGTAATATATTATCCTTTAGAAAACAAAATTTTGTTGAATAAGTGTAAAGGTGCATTGGCAAGAAAAAATGGACAAATTGTCCCAAGGAAGGAGGAAAGTACTTTGTCTCTTGAAAAAAATAAAATGGAGTCTTGCCACCAATTTATAAAATCAAACATTGCAACAAATAGGGAAAAAATGTTTTATGAAGATATCTATGTGGAAAATAAAGAATAACCCTTGAATTTTATTATGAAGAGAAAAAGACATAGATAATTTATGAAAACATCCACAGTGAGGAGGGAGGACAACACTCATATATCGTGCTATTTTCGTAAGAAAAAGAATTGAAATTCATAGAAGAGTGGTTAGGAAACCCCAACATTGGAGAAGACTCCACAAGGAATGAAAAAAAGGAGAAATAAGGGGCCAAGATTCTCAAAGCATCTAAATATCTTGATAATTGTTATGGTGTTAGAAATACTAGGCCTTATGATTGAGTGTGTATACAAAAAAAAAAGAGGAAGGAGATGAAAGGAGGAAAGATGAGACAATTTTTTCACATGAAAATGGAATCTTATTTGAGCATAAGGAAATGGGGCATGAATATGTTTTGAAGAATAACGACCCATTTTAAAAGGATGAAATTACACATCATGGCGTGGGTAACAATAAAAGAGAATAAGAAATCAATGAGAAAATATATTGTTTTGTAGAATAAGGAAATACATCTTCCATAGAGCAGCCTTGGGAAATTTATCAAGTCATGAAAGTGACGAGATGGCCATTGAAACCATAATTTTTTTTGAGTTACTGTTGCAGTTCATTGACATTAACATGTTGGTTCAGTAGAGAGATGAAATGGAAGAATTGAGGTTACTACTAAAGAAGCGTGGAGAAGTAGTCTAGTGTATAGTATGGTTAACTATAAGGAGGTACATTAGTAAGACAAGAAGAAGGGAAAAAAAAAATAGAGTATGGGATCTTAGAACATTAGAGATGGAAGTAGAACCACTCAAAAACTCCCATGATCAACTACAATTTTAAGTCTCAGATCGTAGAGGGTTCAACAATCAAAGCACATGACCAGGAGATCATGCAAATTTTTCAACTTGGGGAGTCTCATGCAAGAAAATCAACCCTAGGAAACTCATTTTTTTTCTATACCCCAAGGGGGTCATGAAACTACCACAGGGAAACAAATTAATCTTAATTGTAATTTTTATAATTTTAGAATACTATATTTTTAGTCTTAATACAAGTGTCTAGATTCTAGGGAAATCTAGATTGTTAGTTGTTTTGTTGAGCTCCTTTAATTTTCGAAATAAACATTTGAAGAAATGATAAGTTCCTTGATAAGGTGTTAGGAAGTTTAGGCTCATGGACAAACGTCCCATTTGATCAAAATTTTGTTAGGATATTTGTTAATCATTTAACTATGTATACATGTGCACAATTCAAAGAGCTAGAGAGGTGCAGTCTCTTAGACAGAGCTTGAGGAGCAGAAAATCGAAAAAATAATATGAGATATTTGTAAGGCATGGATATAGATCATGTATTTCCTTGGAAATGTCTTGTATTAAATAATTAAATGAGTATGTTAGTTTTATTTTGATGTGTCGATTTTCAGAATTGTGTGAATGTTCTATTGGGTAAGAACTCTGAGCTTTATTAATTCCCTGTTTTAACTCAGTTTGGTGTGAGTATTTCAAATCCCTTGGTGAGTGAAATAAGCCACATATCTTGAACATGAGAGAATTAGTCCTTTTTAAATTATGAATTGGCCCTATATTTATATCCAACACTGATTTTTGTAACATTCTTTTTGTGTTGGGAATCTATGATTTTCCTTACATCCCGGTCTGGGCCATTCAATATTTTCTGATAAGCACCCATCAAAATTCTTCTCCGCCGAAACAGACTTGGACCCATAGGTGAAATTAATGTCTATTCCGAACCCAAGCTTAGTTGGGGTTGATAGCGCAACGTTGTTATAAAATTCAATATTGGAACGATTCGTCATGTTAGGCACTTGGACCAAGGTTCACTTGATACTTTGATAAATTGGATATAAATTATCCAAGTTAAGTGTACCCAGTTTGAGAAAATTTATAATAGTGAGGCTATCCAAATAGTGCCCGACTAGTTACTTAGTGTTAAAACTGTAAAATCGTACAACAGAAGATGACATTAATTAATGTCAAGCCAAAGGATTTACAGGGCAGGAAGACATTATGGAATCAAGAAAGTATTTAAAATCTCTAAGGTTTTGAGAAAATCATATTTGAACTAGTCTTAAATGATAAATTGCGCACTTAATCCTTCGAGAAGAGCACCTTTCTCACGTCTGTTTTCTCAATAAGCGCGCATTCTTGAAAGTGGAAAAATGTCTCTTTCCAGGACCACACAAAGAAAAGGAAAATTACTCCTTATATGAAGTCGCCTAAGGATAGCCACTAGCACCTCCTTAGACACTATGTGAGCACACAAAGGAATATTTGGAGTACACAATGGAATCATACCTCTCCCTTGGGTCACCATCCACCATGTACCAAGGGAGGGAAGGAGGACTTGAAATCCCCTATATAAAGCCACCAAGAGATGAAGAATGGGTGATCACATTGTTATGTTGGCCAAAATTGCCTAAGCAATACCACTAATTTGTGACTTGAAGCTGGAGATAGAGGGGACACGATTGTTGGTCACCCAACAATCCTAGTCCATCACAGCGGAGAGAGAGGGAGACTGCATCAGAGGCAGAACTTGGAAAAACAACATCCTTGCATTGGGACCTAGAACCATAGTCTAGGGGCCCTTTGGTAAGTGGGTAAAATTTCTTCTCCATATCAAACATCTAATAAGAAGAGGCCTTGAGCCATAGTTTCCATTAATATTGTTTTGACTCTCTTTAATAGCTTGTGTATATTTGTGTTTTAGTTTTTAGTTTACTTTGAGCATACATTCGCATAAATGTTCCTCTATATTATATGCTTTTGAGCTCCACCACTTTCTACCTGTTACCAATAGTTTATAAGGGTAGACCACACTACTTAAACTGGTGCGATTTCGTACACTTGTATGTCAAATCCACCACAACACTTAGCTTGACCTCCTTCCTTAGATATATGAGAGAGGGAAAATATTTAAAAAGTTCTGCTAAAGGGAGAAACAAAGAAATTAAAGGATAATCACCATGGTTGGCTGGTGATTTCATTAAGAAAAAAAAAATCAGCATTTTTTATTTTAAAGGTAATTATGTCATTTTCTTTTTCAATTTAATTTTAAAAAAATGTTATATTTATAGAATTAAGATATTATGTTTTTCTTATTACATGTTTTTTAAATGTATATATATGTTTTGATATTATATTTTTTTTTTTGATAACCAATAATAATAATAATAATAATAAAGAGGTTATAATTTAGTTAATTTCTATGATTTTTTTACATTTTGGTAATGCACCATGTATCATAAGGTGGCTAAGGGCTCATCTTCCTCATATTTTCTAAGGGATCATCTTCATCATATAATGAAATAGGTTAACGACCCAAGACCTAGAGGCATCTAGCAGGAGTGAAAGCCTACTCTCTTACGGACCATTAGGGGTAAGTCCACTTGACATGGTTTTCCTTGAATAATAATGATGAGTCAACCTGTATTCATGGATGCTTGACAAGTGAGTTATGAATATATGTTTGACAATGAGTTATCATATGTTAAAAAATGTTTCATAAGGTAAGTGTCGTATATCAATCATATAAATAAAATGATGATTTTTATGATTTTTAAAATCTTGGCAATGTAAGATTTATCAAGAGGTAAGTGTCTTGTCTATAATTCTATCTATTTAACATAAGAAAATTACCTCAAGTTACATTTCACATTAATATAAAATATATATATATATATATATATATATATATATATATATATATATAAAACTTAACTAAATTAAAATTTTATTTTAAATTATGATTATTAATTACATAATAAATAAATAAATAACATTGTAAGACAACACTAATAAGAGCTTAATTTAATAAATAAAAATCAAATGGAAATTGAAATCTATTATATATATATTGCAAAGTAAAAAAAACTTAACTATATTTTTAAATAAATCTTTACCTAAAAATATTTTGAGTCATTAATTCCCCACCATCCATTTAATAATTATTAATAATTAAATTAAAATCATAGAAAACCTACTAAAGAATTGAATTTTGTGTTTCAAATTAAAGAGTAATTTTAAAATAGATTTGCTCTTAAATTTTTATTTTGATTATCATAATTCTGATTATTTTAGATACTTTTAAAACCATAATATTTCTAAAAATACTTTATGTATATTGATTCCTTACCATTTATCTAATAATTATTAATAGTTAAATTAAAATTATAGAAAATATATTGAAAAATTAAATTTTTATTTCAAATTTAAAAATAATTTGATAGTAAATTTGCTCCTAATTTTTATTATTATTATTATTATAACTGATACTATTTATAATTATCTTAAATATTTTTGAAATTTCTCATAAGATTTTTCTTTTTAAATATGCTCATCTTCAATTAATTGATTTTTTTATTTAAACGAGAATAAGAAATACATTACATATCATTCTAAATGTTTTTATGAATTTATTGGAGCATCTCATCAAATTTATGGCCTCATGAAATGGGTAATTTTTCCTAAATAAATTTAAGATAAATATTTTTTAAAATGATTTTTAAAGTAATTTGAAACCTATGCGAGGGATCATTCTTACTTATGGTAGTTTATAATTTAATATAACAGCGTTTTTTTCTTCTGAAAAAAGTTTATAATTTAATGTTTATTAAAATTAAATATATATTAATATAATTAAATAATTAAGTAAAAATGAATTGGAATTTTTAATCCATTTCCCAAATTGATGAGAAAAGGCTAGTAGCTAGATCGAGTTCCTATTTTTTGGGTTATGGCGAACCAAGCGATACCGACTTACTGGCTCTGATACCAACTGCTAGCAGAGGCTTCTCAAAAGCTTGCTTGCTGTCCTCAACGGGCAGACTTGGCCTTGTTAAGTTTCTCTGAACATTGCTTTATGTGAACCCAACTGTGAACCCCTACACAAACCTACTGAAGCTTCACGCAACTGACGGCATTTTTCAACGGCATACCTCGCCTTTACACGGCCTGGGCGTCCCTCACTTGTTTCGCGAACCTCGGGCGAACTTATGGCGAACTTTCAAGCAATGCAAGTATCTTAACAGCTATATAAACTTAGAGTGACAGTACTCAAATGCGAAAATGATAAAGATCTCCTCTCTTTATTGATAGCAGAATGCTTTACAATCAAATTACAGAGTTATGGATTCAAGTGTCTGTATCAGAGATTGACTGTAATGGCTTTTACTGGACTTATGATACGCATAAAGAGCGATCGATACCGGAGGCTTCCTGGCCAAATTACAGACTTTGTCTCAGAGCTTCCCTTATGCATACATGACACAATCACACAGACTGACTCGATCTAAAGAACTGGCCACTTTAGGTTCTGATCTATGCCGAGCACATAGACCCGCAGACTTCTCAGTTCTCCTATGGACTGTGAGTCAAGACTCCGTGATGCGAGCAGATCGCAAGTATTGCGCAGACGCAGAGCAGGGAGCAATAACTCGGACTCAAAACACAAAGACTCAAACTCCAAATGCCGATGGTTGTGAATGAGCCTTACCCTTCCTTATATAGATTGGAAAGGGGGACAAGCAATCCTGTAGACCATCCGATTATTGACACTTGGCAAGCGGATCATCGTTTTCGGGTAACACCGAGAGGTGACATCCGCATGGAGATTAGACTTACCGACACATACATGTGAAAGTGGGTGTATGTACACCGTGGATGCCTTTAAGTGCAAGGCTCACGAGGAAACATAATAGTTTACTACAGAGGAGATACTTTTCGGACAGATGAAAAGCCTTCGTGAAAAGCTCTGTCACTATGGACCCGTGACTAGGTACCATTATTACACAGGGAAAGCCTTTTTAGTGGGGCTCCCGAGGACCACTTGTACTGGAAGATGTCGATGGCGGATCCAAGATTGTAATACCAGGATATCTTAGATTATAAAACTCATCATCCCATGCCTTGGTGTAGATACGTCGGACGATCATAGGTTTGTTAAGGATGATTTGGTGCTTGATCTTGGTCATGACGAGCCACTGATAGTGCTTCTGCATGTAGGACTTTAATATGGGATTTGTCATTTTAAACTCAAGTCCTGCAATTTCTCCTACTTTCTGACAGGGATAGTGGAAGCATTCTCCAGCTGGCTCTTCGATACAATCAGTACAAAACCTACGGCAGTAGGTTTCATAATAGTTTGGATCCATACTGAAAGGAATAACACCATAATGATGCCACCAGTCAGATAACCAAGGTACAATGGGTTCTCGTGAATTTATCCAAGTAGGAGCAAATTTAAACTTAGTGTAGTGGGTTTCTCCTCGACCATCTTTATTTAATAGGTCCCACCACAGCCTCCTATATCCTGCAAAATCATAAACAGTGTCAGGAAAAATAAGGCTTGGATTGTTTTCTGGCCATGTTTGAAATTTCCCGCTTGTATATTGGCCAGGATTCCTTGTCTTGTTTATGGTATAAGACTTATAGTAAACTTTTGATCTATCTCCACCACCAGTACAAATGACGGAGAGGTCCCAAAAGTCTTGTGAGAGTGACCGTTCTGCTTCTTCTGAAGCCATCATGCTATGTGAATACATCATGTCATGTATCCACCGGCTTCCTTTAGGGTACACCCTTCTCTTGGGTACAAAATGCTGGATTTCATTATGACTCTGTAGATTTGCATCGAGCACTTGTGTGTTTCGGAGTTGCCAGGTTGGCCTCCATTTTTCTGCATAAACAGGCCATGATTCTTCATCTGGAATATATCTGATTTCTTCTCTTTGATTGGCCTGATTCCATTCTGTAAGAATTACCATACAATGTATTTCTTCTTTCTCGGGATCATTCTTCTGTTCTTGGTGCTGGATATATTCTCTACTCAGAAAATCTGGAAGACAATTATCAGAACCCCTAATATGTTCAACTTTAAAATCAAAATATGCAAAGAGAGCTTGCCATCTAGCAAACTTTGCATCTTCTGGGTTCTTTATTACTTTAGTAATAACTTTCTCTAGGGCCTTTGCATCAGTTCTGAGTAGAAAATTTTTATTAGCCAAATGAATTGAAAATTTACTAATACAATTCCAGGCTCCCTTTACCTCTTTTTCAATTGGAGCATAATTAACCTCTCCCTTGCTCCAAACACCAGAAACAAACTGGACAACCTGTTCTTGCTCTTTGGGACTTTCTTCATTCGGCTTCTGCTTTAAGACACCTCCCCAACCAATGTTGCTTGCATCTGTTTCAACAATTTTATAAGCATTATCATCTGCAACATGTAAGATAGGGAGATTTCTAACCTTGGATTTGATTTCTTTCACTGCCTGAGTATGTTTTTCTGTCCAAGGTTTGGGATTTTTCTTGAGTCTCTGATTGAGCAGAGACCTATCAATGGCACACAAAGGATAGAAACTGCTAACATAGTTTAAACATCCTAAGAACCTCTGCAATTGAGTTTTGTCAAGAATGACATCAGGAAACTTGTCAGCAAATTCAAGTGCATGATTCTGAATAGCAATTTCCCCATTTTCAATCTCGTGCCCTAAAAACTTAATTTTAGTCTTGCAGAGTTCCATCTTTTTCTTACTCAAGACTAAACCATTTCTCTGGACCAACTTCATAAAAATATTCAGGTGCCTGAAGTGGTCTTGCAAATTCTTGGAAAAAATGAGCAGATCATCAATATAGGCAAGTAACCATTCATCATAGGGTTTAAAGATGGAGTCCATTACCTTATGAAACTTTGAAGGCGCATGTTTTAGACCGAATGGCATTACATTCCATTCATAGTGTCCATGAGGAACATTAAATGTTGTCTTCCATCTATCACCTTCTGCAATAGCAACTTGCCAGAAGCCAGACTTTAGATCGAACTTAGAGAAGACCTTGGCTCCTGAAATCCTTCTTATCAGATCACCTTTATGAGGGATCGGATAAGTGTCATCTGCTAGAACATTATTCAGAGGCTTGTAATTTATTACCAGTCTAGGAACTCCTCTGATTTGTTCACTTCTTTTGTTGACATAGAACCCATAGCAGTTCCAAGGGCTGTTGGATTCTCTGATGAGCTTCTTTTGAAGAAGTTGTTCAATCTCCTTCTGGTAGAGTTGTCTGTGTTCTACAGACATGGAAATGGCTCTTGACTTACAAGGTCTGCCAGTGTAACCTTCCTTGTAATGTAGTTCCACACAATGTTGCTTCCGATGCCAAAATGCATTGGGTTCCTCCAAGCAACATGTTTCTTCAAATTCTCTCTGAATCTGAGAGATCTTTTTCTGGACCTCTGGAGAACTCAACTGTTCTTCAATTTTGATAATCCCTTTATGGTCTTTGAGTTCTGCCAGGCTTTTTTCGGCTTTGTGAATCTCTTGCATAGCCTGCACCATGGGTGAAATTCTGGGTCTGGATATATAAGGCAATTCAATTCTCTCTCCAGAAATAGTAATAAAATACCATGAAGATTTGTCAGGGAATCTGAAAGACCCATGTGGTTCTACTACTGCTAAAAATATATTTCCTAAAATACAGTCAACCGGAATATCAGAAACTGCAAAGGAAAGTTTAACACATTTTGAATCAAAGCAAACAACAGCTTTGGAGACTTCAAATTTCAACTTCTTTGTTCCTAATCCCATTACTTCCTTCTTGGCTGTGGTCCAGTATTTTGAAGGGATTAGTGTTTTGGAAACAAGGTTAATATCTGATCCCGAATCAATAAGTGCAGTAACCTTGTAAGTATGACCAGCAACACAGAGATTTACCTGTACATGGTGTTGTTGGTATTGAATAGCGAGGACTTGCATATCCCCGATTTCACTAAAGCCTGATGAAGGATCAAATTTTCCTGTGGCAAGCTGTACTTCGGCTTTAGGAGCAGTATGAAGTGTGTAGTTTGTCTGCTTGCCTGAAACATTTGTAGAAGAAGATGCTGACTGATTCATTTGTGTTTTCAGGACAGAGAGTTCATTTTTCATACTGCGTATTTCTGTTTTTAAATCATGTATCTCCTTACTGACTAGTTGAAAAACTTACAATCAATGTATGAAGCAATGGGTTTTATTTAAGATGGTTTTGAGTCTTGAGGATATTAAGAAGGATTTTATACCAAGTAGTGAAATAAAAGAGTAAAATATTAAATAAAAATTTAAAAAATATTATATTTTAAATATTTAATAAAGTTTTTTAAATAAAAAATGTTAATGATTATTATTGTGGAAAATAAATTATATATATAAAAAAATTAATATGTTTTAAATTTATTAAAAAATTTATTTAAGAAAAATAAAAAATTTATAAATTATAATAATGTACTTATTGAAAATCAATAAATAAAAACTAAGGCAATTGAATGAGTGAGTTTTAAATTTATTAATTTTTTTGTGATTGAATAAATATAAAATAAAATATCATGTATAATACAAAAATGATTAATTAAGAATAATGGGCGTTGGGAATGGAGCCTTAATTAATTAAGTCAATTTTCTTTTAAATCACTTGATGAAATGATAACAACACTCTTAGTAAAAGAAACAAAGATGAAAATAAGTGACTTAGATGACAACTCACATCCTAAGATGACATTATTCTCTAAGGGTTGGATCAATAAAAAAAGAACTTAGTCGAATATTTTTAAAGTAAAAGACATAGAAATACAATGTTCAGTTTTAAAACTCTTGCGAAAGATCTATTAAATGGAAAATTAAGAGAATTAGTTATGTTAGATGTTTCTGACGACTAACCAGAGGTCAACCTTGAGGAATTCTCATATTATAATAGTGATGATGAATTCAATGCAGAGCCTCTTATATTTTTCTGAAATAGTTATCAATCATTATGAGATCCATGCGTGTGGGACTTGTCAAGTTGTTTGATCAATTTTTGAACACACTCGTTATCCACATCACCTTCCTAGCAACTAATGGATAATTGAAAGTGAATAATCTGACAAATAGTGTTAGTTCCATAGAGTGGTTCATTACTTGAAAATTCTTATCATGGAAGCCCTGACGAGCCGAGGATGTCAATATTGTTGAACTTACAAGTTCATAAACGTTGGTTAGAGATATTTGTATCTTAAATGAGTCAAGTGGGAAGCTCAAAGATTGAGGTGGAGAAAGAGCTTGGTCCATGAGACTTCAAAGTGGGTATAAGTGCAAATGAAAACCTTATCAGACAAATGTGACTTATATAAATGTAAGTTGTGGTTCAAGTAATAATGTAAGCATTAAGGGAGGGACTTGGAAATAAAAATTACATTAGTAAATTGGTATATTTGGCTTGTTGATTGGTTGAGTTGTGAGATATTTTATCAACAAACAATATCTTAGTTTAAATTTTTTTGGATCTCATAATCACAATATATACATGATGTAATTGTGTGATTCTAGGGTGTAATAGAAAATTTAAGTATGTGTGTGCGCATCTCTGTTTTCTTTCTAGATATTCTAATTTTCTTCTTTGCTCTCTTTTTTTTCTAGCAGTGAGTATGGAAAGTGATAAGAAGGGTGATGATTATCATATTCCATGGTGGTGAATATCAATATTCACTTACACAATGAATTTGAAGGGAGGTCCTATTGGTTGGTTTCTTTGGTATGGTATGTTGCATGGAATTTTCGACAACTTTTGTATCTAGTTGAGATGTTCCTAATTCATTGTTCATTTTTAAGTAATTTCTATTTGAGAAACCTTTTTTTTGCAATTAGACAATTTAGTGTGGCTTTACCTCTACCCATTGTGTTTCCATGCCTTTCCTATTTGGTTTAGTATCAAAATATTGGTTGAGGGAAGAGTTAGATTGGCTAGTGTGTGCTCTTATGCATTGGGTTCTTTCCTAGTCTATCTAGATTGGGGCTTAGGAGGTTCTCTTGTCTTTATCCTCAAGAGGACCTGAGATCTTTGTTTGTTTTTAAGTTATGGGAATTGGCTCTTTGGTTGAATGTCTCATTTCTTTTAAGTGTTTGTCTATTATTGGTTTGGCACTCCCACCCACTTCTAATGCTTAAAGGTATCACTCTCTTACCTTGATGTTTCAAGGGAGTCTGGAACATCCTTCTACTGAAAGGGATATTAGGTTTGTTTTGCAAGGTTGGAGAAGTTTTGGGTTTTCTTAATTTAGGGGATACCCAATTTTTTGTGGTTTTTCCTTCTATTGATTTAAGCTCTCTCAGGTTTCTTTGGCAAGTTTGGAGGTGGGTTGGAGAAGTTTTGGGTTTTCTTGTTTCAAGGATACACATAGAAGTTACTTTTATTTATTTAATTTTACTCTTTGTAGATTTTATTTATATATTTTGTGTTCTCTATTGAGGTGTGGATTTTGATTTTAATTGTCTATATGATGTCTTATTATTCATTCCATAGTCCAAAAGTTCAGTAAGAAAAAATATGTTCATTATATCTAGTCTTAACCAATTTCTCCATTGAGAGTTGCAGCAATGAGATTAAAAAAAATTCTTATGTTTCCAATAGGTGTACCTTTATAAGAGATTCACAAAGACTGACATCACATCTCAAAAAAAAATAAAAAATTCTTTTTATAGCAAAGTGATCCCTCTGTGCAAGAAAAAGAAGAAATAGTCGGTACAAGTGCTCAACTCAGACAAGTGTGCTAAATAACTGTTGATGATGATATATATATATATATATATATATATATATATATATATATATATATATATATATATATATATATATATATATATATATATATATATATATATATATATATATATATATATATATATATATATATATATATATAATACGATAAACCATTTGAGGGGCCCATTTTCCATCAAGATTCATTCAAGAATTTAATTTAGAATTCAAATCGATATAATGGGCAGGTTCGGAATCATAGAATGGCTGCTCCATTGATCTGAAATCGTGAGAACAAAGAATTTCTCATACAGAGATTGACTGTAGGGGCATTCACCGGATATTTCACCTTTACTAGAAAGGATGAATCCAGAGGCTACCTGGCCCTTCTACAGACTCTGCCTAAAGAAATAAAATGTAATCACAAAGATCCGATCAATGAAAGTATTTGTTTTAACTGCAAAGTATTCATTGATCCAACTTTAATGTGTGAATAGACAAGTATACATGTTCTGAAATTGAAGTGTAGAGGTTTGAAGATAAACTAACAAGTTTTGATTACTGTTTAAACTTGTTTGGGAAAAGCTTTCTTATAAAAATTTACTGTTTAAAGGATCAGAATCTGAAAATATGCAGCAAAATTATACAGTGTGACAGAAAATAATTGTTTAAGTGGTTCACCCCTCTCTTGGGCTACCTCTACTGGGTCCAAAAGCCTCTAATTAGGCTTTTTCTCCTTTGATTAAATGCTCAAAATGTGATTACAACTATATATAAGCCTCAAATGGAAAAATACACTGCAAAAATAGATTCAGAAGGCCCAAATCAGTCTAAAATGACTAAACATTCACCTCCATTGGATGAAGGTAGTCCAAAACAACTCTTTTTCCCTTAGGCCCTGGTGGCTCCACGACCAAAAAAGCTGGTAAATTCTCTGTTATAATGTCCTGATGGCTCTACAAACACTTCCAACAGCTCCAGAATGATCTCTACACCCAAAATCAAAAAAAAAATTGTCTCAAAAGGCCTCTCCTAGCCAAAGTTATGCCACATTTACTCCATCTGCCAGTTGGACTAAACAAACTCCAGTTAAATCTGGAGAAACTCCAGATAACCCCGACAAATTTGGAGTCGTCGCTATATTTTGGGGTTCCGCCAAACGTGGGTGCTAAGGAGTAGGGCCACGGGGGTCCATAGGACCGCACCCGTCGGGCCTCATTGAACGAATGTTTGAGTTATATGCGGGTTTAAATAACGTTGAAACCATATATTAAAATGGTTTATTAAACATACTCCACACCTTCCGCCCACCGTGTGACCATACCCATATTTCGTTGCACGCCATTCGATTTGTGCCACAGTTCCGAGCGGAAGTCATATGCCGAGGGGGCTGGCCCCCTTTCGGGCCCCGCAAAATTTAAGAACAAGCCTTATATACAAATTCGCGCCCATGCCTTAACAAGAATCAACATAGCCCAAGTGGTTGGGCCACTCGGCTGTCATCCCGCTGACCCATGTTCAAATCTTGCCGAGTGCATAAAACAAATTTTTGAACACGCCATTCCATTTGACCTTGGGGCCACGTGGTGGCCTTTGAGCTAGCCACGTGGCGCCCTTTAATTGGCTATGCCTGGGAATATTTCGCAGAATATTCGATGGAATATTCCATGGAATATTCCCAGAATATTCTGTGGAATATTCTTTTTTTAATAAAAATATATTTTTTCCAAAGTCAAATTTTGACCATTTTTAATTGAAACTGGCGAACTTCAAATATGAATATCTTCTTCATACAGCGTCGGATTTGAGTGTCGTTCACAGCGTTGGGATCATATCGCCGAGCTCTTTCCAGTCGATCTGTTCTGGAGCAATTCTGAGCAACTTCATTTTTGAGCATTTTTCTTCAAAAGACTTGATCTCCTGATCACACCTCCCAAATGGGAAGCTTTTGGACCCTCAAAAGCTTTCTGATTACTGAAATTGATGATGTGGAGACTGATTCTCCACTCTTCCACCCTCGAACAACTGAAATCTACCCAATTTCATCAACTGAAGCTTTTGAGAAAACGATAACCTGTCTCTGGAATCAACTGATCTACCATTGCTAAGATTGACTGAGTCATGGTGCAAATGATTAAAATTTGCAGAAAAACAATTGTAATCTGCAGAAAACAAACTTTCTTTACATTGATCAAACTTTCCAGAAGACTTAAAATGACTTTCACCTTGCAAACTGTTCCCATGGCGAATTCTACCATTCTGAAACCAACTTTTTCCCATGCTGAATTTTGTGTCCTCCTTGCTTGCACTGCTTAGCTTTGACACTTCATTCTCTGCATTGACTGACCCAAAAGGTAATTCATACAACATAACATCATCTTCTTTCAAAGACAAATTGTTATCAAACTGAGACATATTATTAGCAACATCATAAAATGGAAAATGCTCAAAATCTGGTCGTTTCAACATCAACAAAGTTAGACTTTGACTTGCATTAACCAGTCTCTTCAATTGACCTGCATGGAGTAAAGAAGATTCCATCTTCTTCTTGTGAGCTCTCACAATGTACTCTTTACCATCTTTGAACAAGTGATACTTGTTTTCATGGCGATGAAAGATGGCCCTCCTGTCAAATAAGTAAGGACTTCCCAAAACAATACCTGATATATCAAGCGGCACCACATCAAGTTCCATTGTGTCAATAAAGTGTGCAGTTATTGCAAAGCGCAATATGCACTTCCTTGAGACTTGAAAATTGGCATCCTTGCATATCCATCCAAGTGGATAAGGCTTCGGATGTGGAATGGTCTCAAGTTTAAGCTGCTTGACCAAGTCTTCAGAAATAAGATTAGCTTGTGACCCACTATCAAATAGTGTGTCAATTTTGGTATGCTTTGAAATTACCCTCACATGGAAAATCTCGATCCTCCTCTTTTCATCATGAGTATCTTTGTGACAATTCAAAGAGCTAGAACTAGGAATTGTGTCTTGCACCACTTCTTCCCCCTTAATGTTCTTTAAAATCATGCCTATGCTTTTTGTCTCATCTCCTGAGTTTGACCCTAAGTCTTGCTCAACTGTTGCAACATTTTTCTCCTTTTCTTTGGTCTTGTTTTTGTTCTTGAATTTTTCTAGTTTTAGTTCAGGATGAAGCTTCCAGCAATGATCTTCATCGTGACTTGTCTTTGAACAGTTCTTGCAAAAGAACTTTCCTTTGTCTTTTCTTGAATTTGCAAATCTCTTCTTTCCTTTGTTTTTGAAATTACTATCCTCATCAAAAATATTCTTTCCTCTAGCTTCTAAATGTGTAGCCTGCACACACACTTCATCTAAGCTGGTAGGATTAAACATTAGGATAGTATGTTGAAGGTAATTGTGCAAACCTCCTATGTATTTCAACAAGGTGTCTTGACTTTGTAAGTCTACTCCAAGTAGAAGTGCTCTCCTTCTAAACTCTTGGGTATAATCTTGCACATTTTGACCTTTAAGTTGCCTAAAATTTTGCTAATTCATGATTTCTTTCTGAATATGAGCAAGAGGATAAAACTGTTTCTTAATAGCAGTAATAAACTCAGACCATGTTAGAGTTATCTTACCATGCTTTTTTATTTCCTCCTTAGTCTTGGCTTCCCACCAAACCAAAGCTGCTCCATCCATTCTCAAAGAGGCTAATTGGATTTTTGTGTCATCATCATGCAAATTATGAATTCTTAGATAGACTTCCAGCTGTCTAATCCAGCTATCCAATTTCTCTGCATTCACATCACCATTAAACTTTGGCAACTCAAACTTTACATCAAGCTTTAACAAAGGATTTTTAAGAGATGTTTTTGTTTTTTGTGACTGATTTTCAGAAGTAGAAGAGGATGATGTGGAGGAAGAGGATGACGATGGAGATGGTGGAACACCATTTCCTCCATTCCCTTTCTTAGACTCATCTTTGTCTTTCTTTCCTCCTGAAGAATCTCCTTCTTCTCTTTGGTTCCTAGACCCTTCTCCAGCAATCCTATCATTTCTCTCCTAGTATAGGATCCAAACCATCTCAGTCAAGTCCAAGAAAGCTTTTCTAAAGACTCTTTCTTCTTCCTTGGGATCCATTTCCTGATGTACTTCTCCTTCTCTGGAAGACATGCTTGTGGCTGATTCTAAGGCTATTGAGGATGAAATGGAAGGTGGATGTAATGGCACTCTAGCCCTCCTTGGTTGAGGATTAACTTGTTCTCTAACCAATTGACCTTCCCCTCTTTGCAATTTCAGCCTAGTAAGCATCAAATTTTGCAGAATTATACAATTTACTTGCACAAATTTCACAAACTCTTAAGAAAAACCTTGAGCTCTGATACCAACCTGATCTGAAATCGTGAGAACAAAGAATTTCTCATACAGAGATTGACTGTAGGGGCATTCACCGGATATTTCACCTTTACTAGAAAGGATGAATCCGGAGGCTACCTGGCCCTTCTACAGACTCTGCCTAAAGAAATAAAATGTGATCACAAAGATCCGATCAATGAAAGTATTTTTTTTAACTGCAAAGTATTCATTGATCCAACTTTAATGTGTGAATAGACAAGTATACATGTTCTGCAATTGAAGTGTAGAGGTTTGAAGATAAACTAACAAGTTTTGATTATTGTTTAAACTTGTTTGGGAAAAGCTTGCTTATAAAAATTTACTGTTTAAAGGATCAAAATCTAAAAATATGCTGCAAAATTATACAGTGTGACAGCAAATAATTGTTTAAGCGGTTCACCCCTCTCTTGGGCTACCTCCGCTGGGTCCAAAAGCCTCTAATTAGGCTTTTTATCCTTTGATTAAATGCTCAAAATGTGATTACAACTGTATAGAAGCCTCAAATGGTGAAATAAATTGCAAAAATAGATTCAGAAGGCCCAAATCAGTCTAAAATGACTAAACATTCACCTCCATTGGATGAAGGTAGTCCAAAACAGCTCTTTTTCCCTTAGGCCCTGGTGGCTCCACGACCAAAAACGCTGGTAAATTCTCTGTTAGAATGCCCTGATGGCTCTGCAAACACTTCCAACAGCTCCAGAATGATATCTACACCCAAAATAAAAAAAAATTTCGTCTCAAAAGGCTTCTCCTAGCCAAAGTTATGCCACATTTACTCCATCTGCCAGTTGGACTAAACAAACTCCAGTTAAATCTGGAGAAACTCCAGATAACCCCGACAAATTTGGAGTCGGCGCTATATTTGGGAGTTCCGCCAAACGTGGGTGCTAAGGAGTAGGGCCACGGGGGTCTATAGGACCGCACCCGTCGGGCCTCATTGAACGAATGTTTGAGTTATATGCGGGTTTAAATAACGTTGAAACCATATATTAAAATGGTTTATTAAACATACTCCGCACCTTCCGCCCACCGTGTGACCATACCCATATTTCGTTGCGCGCCATTCAATTTGTGCCACAGTTCCGAGCGGAAGTCATATGCCGAGGGGGCTGGCCCCCTTTCGGGCCCCGCAAAATTTAAGAACAAGCCTTATATACAAATTCACGCCCATTCCTTAACAAGAATCAACATAGCCCAAGTGGTTGGGCCACTCGACTGTCATCTCGCCGACCCATCTTCAAATCTTGCCGAGTGCATAAAACAAATTTTTGAACACGCCATTCCATTTGACCTTGGGGCCACGTGGCGGCCTACGGGCTGGCCACGTGGCGCCCTTTAATTGGCTATGCCTGGAATATCCCGCAGAATTTTCGGTGGAATATTCCATGGAATATTCCCAGAATATTCTGTGGAATATTCTTTTAAAAATATATTTTTTCCAAAGTCAAATTTTGACCATTTTTAATTGAAACTCGCGAACTTCAAATCTGAATATCTTCTTCATACGGCGTCGGATTTGAGTGCCGTTCACGGCGTTGGGATCATATCGTCGAGCTCTTTCCAGTCGATCTGTTCTGGAGCAATTCTGAGCAACTTCATTTTTAAGAATTTTTCTTCAAAAGACTTGATCTCCTGATCATCCATATTTTAATGGATCATTGAATGATATAATCTAATAAAAAATATATGTGCAGATAATACTTGATTGAATAGTTTAATGCATGACCTCATGTATTTCTTATGGTCCCACGAATGGTATTTATCAATTTAACAAGTAAAATAGAATTACGATAATGAAAAATATGAGACAAATATTATGGAAGATGCGAAGGAAAATCTATTGATATCACTAGTCATGTGAAATGGAAGCAAAGGAGCAAGTTGTCAATTTTGTTGTTTGATCTATTGAGTTGTTAATAACTACTACTACAAGAAAAAGGTGTTTATGTGGAAGAAGCCTATCCACAAACATGTTTTATGAAAGCAAGGATAATGCACAATGCAATCACCACTTTGAACATATTTTTATGGAGCATCCATGTTGTTATCACCAAATTGAGTCCTGTTGGGCTGCTGCAATGGTCAATTTGGAGTAACTACTTCAAACCAGCTTTTGACAAAAGATTAGCCTCTTCAGCCTAAGAGTGCTCTCTCAAAAGAAGAATAAATGATTTTCAATGAAGTTTAAAGCATATGGATAACTCTGAATTGTATTGAATGTGTTGTTGTGTAGGTGAAAGATGCAGAGGGTTTACTACCATTGGGCATAGGGTCAATCATCAATAAACTCGATGAAAATAATTCTTCTTATGTGACCTGAGGAAAATAGAGGTTTTAAAAATATAGTTCATACAAATAACACAGGAAAACACAGTCATTTCACCACTGAAGGAAGTCAAAGCATAATATTATGAATTATGAGTAATTAGGGATGAAATATACTACAAGTGATTAAAGAGGAAAGATATAAAGTAAAAAAATCACTGAACACCTCATTCGAGTCTCAATTCTGCAAGGAAAATGTCAATTAAAAAACAAAAAAGGTCATGGAAGCCAAGGCACTTATATTCTTATAAAATCACACACAAAGGAAAAAACAATAAAATACATATGTACAGGAAATTGGAGAATATTAATGAATTCCAAGTGATTACACATGAGCCTCTGCATAAATATCAAAGGACTAAGATAAACATGCATAGATAAGAACATACAATGAAACTTGGGTTTGAAATAAGATGCTGTAAAATTATATTACTAATAATGAAATGTTACCATAGTAGCAATGTCCTGTCACTATCTCCTTTTCATCATTCATCGAAGTCCTGTTTACTTGTAGGCATCTAGCCTTTACATCAAATATGCCAAATGGCTAGATCATTAATTTATTTTACTGCCACCTAGTCTAACCACAAACTAGATATTTGCAACTAGAAACTGACACCTACTAAATTAGGAGTTAGATTCGTAACATAACTCAAACACCTATTTATTATATTTTTATCTAAAAGATAATCCAAGTAATTTTTCTACGAAATCTTGTTTTCATGCAACGGTTTCTGCAAAATGATGAGTTGTCAAACTTTGAGTGTATCAAGGTCATGCTGTCAAGATAGGGTCATAATTGAAATATTTGATCATTTTTGGTCATCAATTACCACTTTCTTATGAATTTCATCTCATTCTTTTCCCTAATTTTAATTTCTTACGCTTTTTCTTTCATTCTTGTAAGTTGCTACTCAAACAACTCATTTTCATGTTTCTTCGTCTAAAAGTCCACTATCATACTAGCCCCATATTTCCATAGAAACTTGTTGTCATCGAGTCTTCACTATACATGTGTGAGCTTCTAAAGAAGTTCAACACTGCAAACAAAGGAAATGGTTACACCAAAGAAGACAAATAAAGGAGGTCTACCATTCAGATACGAGCCTATAAGCCCGAAATTAATCATGGAGGATCCCAGTTCCGTGGAGGCTTTCACAAGAGTAGGGTGCATGTAGTTTTTTCAAAGATTACAGGGTCATCATATATAGGTTTCACAATATTTCGCACTAAATTTCAAGGGACCTTCTACAAAGGTTGGTATTCTCCATTTGCAAAATTTCACCTGATAGCATTTATCAAGCAACAGGAATCCCCATGATAGGAGAACAGTGGTTTAAATCCACGAAGTTCAATTTACAAATTTGTGATGATTTTCTGAAACCTTAGCATGTAGGGATAAATATGACTGTAGGGATTCCTAGAACTTGTCTCAAATATAACTATTCTAAACTATTGATGGTGATACAAAATTACTTTAAACCAACCAATCTTCAGTCAAAAGCTGGTTTGAAGTAGTTACTCCAAGTTTACCATCACAGCAGCCCAACAGGACTTAATTTGGTGATAACACATGTCATCTATCTAATGAATTTGCATATACATTCACATTTACATATTTTTCCTTAAAAGGATATGGGCACTTATGGATCAAAGTGTTGTAGGTAGGGAATGAGTACAAGGAGCCATGATGATGGAGGTGACCATTTTTTTCCAGTAATAGTAGGTGTAGGGTACTTTCTTGTTTTAAAAATAGATGATTTTTTCCTATACAAAATAAAGGTTTTTCTGATTGAGAAGCATGTCCACAAACTTGTTTTATGAAAGCAAGATAATGCATAATGAAATCATCATTGTGAACACATATTGTTATGGAGCATCGATGTCATCTATCCAATGAATTTGGATCTATATTCCCATTTACATATGTTTTACTT
Organism: Pinus albicaulis; assembly: GCA_034641835.2. Lineage (NCBI taxonomy): Eukaryota > Viridiplantae > Streptophyta > Pinopsida > Pinales > Pinaceae > Pinus > Pinus albicaulis. The sequence goes on from CM076569.1 coordinate 316,978,004, forward strand.
AAAAGGAGATGGGCACTTATGGATCAAAGTGCTCTAGGTGAAGCACGAATACAAGGAGCCATGATGATGGAGGTGACCATTTTTTTGAGGAATGATAGATATAGGGTACTTACTTATTTAAAAATAGATAATTTTTTCGCACACCAAATATTTTTTCTTTTTCTGATTGATCAATAATGATTCGATTTTATTTAAACTAGATAATTTTTTAAATAAAAAGTGAAGTAAATGTTAAATTTTATATTAATTCAATGATGTTATGATTTTTATAAAAAATACATAACAATTTAAAAATATATCCATTATTAATTTATCAATTTAAAAATGATTTAATATTAAATTAGTTTTTTAATTATATTTCTATATTTGAATTTATAATATAAAAATAAAATTAAACATCAATTATAAAATATTATAAAACATTTGAAAGTTTAAATTTATAATTTTAATAAAAAAACATTTATATAATTTTTTAAAATAAATATTATGTAAAAAAATTCGAAATTTTATAAAGAATCTATATTATGAAATATTTGAGTAATCTTCATCATAAAAAATATGAAATATTATTAGTAAAATTTGTAAAAAAATAAAATGCTCTAGGGAACGCCTTAAATAGTACATTATAAATTTGGAAGGAAAAAAGCGGTACCGTATTGAAAGGTTCTGCCTTTTTTTTTATAATCGATTGGGTAGTAATTGCATGGAAGGTCTTCATATGGGTCACATGATTAGTATGTTAGGTATGCATAAATATTTGTTTGTTATTTAGGAAGGAAATAATAAAATCCTATTAATGAATGGTGAAGAAAAAAAAATATGTTAGGTATGGATAAATTTTTGTTTATTATTTAAGAAAAGATGAAATATTACTAAAGAAAAAAATGAAATAATACTAGTTTGCAATAATGACTAAATAGTGTATTTTGTTTCTAAAAAAAATTAATATAGACCTACACTTTTTAACTTAGTATTTCTAACTTATTATTTCAAAGAATCTTTTAGATTCTAACAATTAATTTTATTTTTTAAATACTTAAACGAGAATCAATAATCATATTTTATTTTCATATTTATAGTTAATGAAAAATAAGTCTAATTTTTGACATATATATATATATATATATATATGAAAGGAGTGTATTATTTCTGCTATGCTAAGTGTCCTTTTAGTAATATAAATATGTACAATTTGTCTCCATATATTTGCTTAAGGAATGAGAGTTTTAACCATGAAAATTAGATGAATTAGTGAAATTTAAGCATGTAAATAAGCCTTAAAAATACAAAATAATAGTGAATAATAGAGAAAAACATTCACACGTAAGTTTTACATAGTAGGCATGATGAAGCAGTTCACCCCTCCTTGGCTACATCTGTTGGTCCAACTCCCAATGGCATGTCCCTCTTTGTCATTATCCTCAAAATTGTAAATTGAATATTCTTAAAAGCCTCTAATGGTTGTTTTCTCTGCATCAATGGATCCAGAATGCTCAAATTAGTCTAGGTAGATTCTTGTTTCACCAAAATTGGTCGAAAATTGACCTCCCCATGCATTTTTCCCAATGACAGCTAGAAAAGCTCCACTAAATGTGGAGACATGCACTTAAATATTGTTAGTTTTTGTGGAAAGCCCTAAAATTAGGGACGCACTCCAAATTGGTCGGACGGTTAACAATAAAATTTATTAGTTCAGAGGCGAGGTGGTCACATACCCACCCCGTCGTAAACTCCATCCTTAAACTGTTTGAATAATTCCACTGAGTGGTATGGAACCTGGAGTCTCGGTTCCATAACTGTGACATTTAAAATTTTAAAAACCCCTGCCATGTTATTGCAGTAAAAAATATGTATTAACTGTTCGATATTACTTTACGTTGGTGGCTTGGAACCCAAAGCTAACAGTTCCGCAAACCGTTTTGTATAACAGTTGTGCCATGTGACAGTGTTAAACATGTCCGCTAGATAATCCGTTTCATACAAATGATAACTGCAACCTTTAATATTATTGTGGCATGTGACCAATTCCATTTGAATGCTAGGGTTTAGAGCTATTGCGGTCAGTTATTACAATGTTTGATGTTGTGGGTTAAACACTTAATGCATGTGACCATTTCACTGTCGTCAGTGTTATGGTTTGCTGCCATCGTTACATTGTTTGTTGTGGTTAATATAACATGTGAACAAAAAAATGTGGAATTCGTTATGTTTGCCGAACCATCGTGGAGAGGGGCTTAAGCCCATAGTTCTAGCACTTGGGCGCATATAAGGGGAGTTGCCCCTTCGAGGCTCGCCTCCCAAACCACAAACTTCGAAACATATAAACCATAACATGAAACTGCGTTCATACATGGTTAATAACTAACATATAGGTGGGCTGGTAAAAGGTCTTACCTGTGGGTAGGAGGTCGTGCGGTCGACCCCCCCCCCCCTTGCCCCCGACTCCATAAAATTTTTAAATCAACCCTCCTAAGGACACATGGCGTTCGCAAGCTTGCCACGCGTCACTCATCTAACTACTTATCAACTCATCCAATGACCGAAAAAAAAACTTCGTACTCACTCAATGATCAATGGCACATAGCATGTCACGGGTGCCATCCCGTTACCGGTGAAAAACAAAATATTCTAGGAATATATCTCGCCGATTGTACTCCTGCATGTTGATCGGGCATCTAGTCACAAAATTTGCTCAAAATTTTGTTGTTTGGGAAAATGGACAGAATCCGATATCTTCCTAATATGACATCGATTTTTTGAATCGTTCGTGGCACTGAAATCGCAACGACGAGACCTTTCCGATCGGTCAAGTTTGGACTTGTTTCGAGCACTTTCATTTTTTAGCATAACACTTGATCTCCTGATCATACCTCCCCAATAGGAAGCTTTTGGACCCCAAAATCTCTATGGACTACTAAACATGAAGATGAGGAGACCGTGTCCCCACTCTTCCAATATTTATCCATTGAAATTTCCCTAATTTCATTAATTGGAGATTTTCATGAAACGACAATTTTTTCCTCGATTCCGTTGACCAACCATTATCTTTTTTTACATTGTCATGATGCACATTTACTGAACTTGCATAACAACAACCTAACGTTGTATTAAACATCTTGTTTCAGTATCAAGTTCATAATCAAATGAAACATGGAACTATTGTCAGCTTGCATCCTGTCGTTATGGCGATTTTTTGCTGAATTTGATTTGAACTTGTGTCGATTCTTGACCAGGTTTCTTCAACATTGTACCATGCCTTTCTGAAACCAACAATGAACATTTTTGAATCATGTGCCTTCTTTTTCAAGTTTCTTTGCCCTCTCTTTGACCTTTTCAACTTCTTGCACTGACACTTTGTTTTCAACACCGTTCAACACCAATGTCGACTGTTGCAACTGCTTGTCATCTTCTTTCAAAGAAAACCTTCTTTCAAACTGAAACAACTCATTACATATATCAACATTTTTTGAAAAGGATTATGTAAAACTTCTCTTTGTTTAATCACCATCAATTTCAAGTTTTGGCTTGCATTGACGAACCTCTTCATCTACCCTGCATTAACTAAAGAAGTTTCTAGTCTTTTGCGATGAGCTCTCAGAATGTACTCCTTGCCATCTTTGAATAAATGATATTTGTTCTCATGGCGACGGAAGATCGCTTCCCTATCATACAAGTAAGGACTGCCAACACCATACTTGTTATATCAAGTTTAACATCATCTAATTGAACTCGTCAACCTGACAATGTCCAAGCTATTGCAAAGAAAAAGCGCAACACATGCACTTGCTTGAAACTCCGTAAATTTTCATCCTTACAAATCCAACCAAGTGGATATGGTTTCGGATCTGGAATGGTATCAAGATTAATTTAATTGACCAAGTCTTCAGAGATTAAATTTTCTTGTGACCCACTGTCAAACAATGTGTCAACTGTAGAAATTTGCTGAATAATAATTAATTATCCACCAAGACTATCCTGATCACATACAATTCGAATTTATATGCAACACATAATCTCTTCCACTCCAGATCAACTCAGATCATCAAACATGCGGAAATAAAATCAAGTGATAACACATCAAATCATCATACACATTAACACAGTATGTATGGGGAAATCTTATAGCTGAAAACCCCGCAGCTATTGTGTATATTATAATGGATAAATCATGTAACAAACTCAGTACAATACTCCTCACAAGTACTCAGTACTATCTCATGAAGTTACACACAAACTAGCTCAGTTTTGAACAGGTTACTGGTTCAAAACTCACCGCCAATTGCCTTGCCTCTATTGCGCAATCCAGGCCTGTCTATATAGAGATCCAAGGTTCGAATCTCCTTGGCTTGACTGCGCAATTGTCATGGACAAATCCTCCAAGTGTGGTGCAAATCTCATGCAAAACTGATGTCGCCACTGATAGCTAACTCCACCCTTTCATCTACCTCTTTCACTGGTCTCCACTGAACTGATCATGCACTGTAGTGAACTGATGTGTTCTTGAGTTGAATAATGAGTTATTAATTAATGAATTAAATAATATTTAATTCACTCCACTCATAACTAATTGATTAGCTAGTTAAACTAATCTCAATCAGTTCAACTAAAATAAACAAAACACAACTCCACTATCTGTCTCATTAACTCCTCCAAACTTCTGCCACTGAAGTCCAACTGAAGTCAACCATGCATGATGCCATCAAACCCTTGGGAACCACGTGATTCCTCTATCAGATGCATGAGCCACTTCTGTAGCTCGAACTGAAGTGCTCCAAGAGAGTAAACTGAAGTTTATAGTCTAAATATTATTAAGGGTAAATAATATTTGACTTCCCTATTTTTTAGGAGAGGCAGTCTAAAAATAGCCTTCGACCTCTTCGACCTAAAAAATAGAGTCTCATCTATTTTTACCAACATGACCAATGCTCCAAGAATCTCAAACTGGAATCCCCGAACCATGCTCCATATGTCTAAAAATAGACATAGTCTAAAAATAGACTTTGCGCCACAATTTGCCTGCGGGCCCACTTAGTGAAGGCGACTTCATTTCACTAAGCTCCATCATCTTGTTGCATTTTCAACATCAACCTTGGTATGTTTGGAAATGACCCTCATATGAAATAGTTCAATTCTATTTTCTTCATTTGGAGCTTGTATGTGACAGTTAGATGAACTAGAACTGGGTTTAGTTTCAATCTCTTTCCCCTTCACATTCTTTATTCCCATAGCTATGTTTTTTGTTTCATCTCCTGAATCTGGCCCTAGGTCTTGTTAAGATATTGCAACAGTTTTTCCTTTATCCTTTGCTTTCTCTTTGGCCTTCAAACTTTCTGGTTTCAACTCTGGATGAAGTTTCCAACAATGGTCTTCATTGTGGCTAGTTTTAGAATAGTGTCTGCAGAAGAATTTTCCCTTCTCTTTTCTAACATCTGCATTTCTCTTTTTCTTCCACTTACCTTTAAACTCATTTTCCTCATTCCCATCTAAGTTTTGTTTTCCCCTTGCTTCTAAATGTGTGGCTTGTACACAAACTTCATCTAGGCTTGTACGGTTAAACATGAGGATAGTATGTCTTAGGTAGGTATGTAAGCCTCCTATATACATGAGAAAAGTGTCTTAGCTATGCAAATATACTCCTAATAAAAGATCTCTTCTCCTAAATTCTTGAGTATACACTTGTACATTTTGTCCTTTCAATTGTTTAAAATTTTGCCAGTCCATTATGGCTTTCTGCATGTGAGATAATGGATAAAATTGTTGTTTTATTGCAGAAATGAAATCATTCCATGATAAAATAATCTTACCATATTTCTTGATCTCCTCCTTTGCCTTGGATTCCCACCAAACAAGAGTTGCACCTTCCATTCTCAATGAAGCTAGTTGGATTTTGGTGTCAACATCATGAAAATTTTGGATTCTCAAATATACCTCGAATTGCCTAATCCAATTATCTAGCTTTTTTGCATTAACTTCACCATTAAACATTGGCAATTCAAACTTAACATCAAGTTTTAGAAATGGACTTTTACCAGTGTTATTTGACTTGTGTGACTAGTGTACTAAAGATGAAGTAGAGGATGATGAGGATGAAGACGAGGGTGATGATGGTGACTTTCCACTGTCTCCATTTCCTCCATTTCCCTTCTTTGATTTATCTTCATCATTGTGGCCTCTTGATGATCCTTGTCCTTCCTTGTGAAGTTTCGACCTTTCTTCTTCTAGTTTATCATTCCTTTCTTGATAAAAGACTCTCACCATTTCAGTTAAGTCAAGAAATGCTTTTATATACACTCTTTCTTCCTCTTTGGGATCCACCTCTTCATGGGTTTCTTCTTCTCTTGGAGGCATGCTTGATGTTGCTTCTTCTTCTCTTGGAGGTGAGATAGGTGGTGGAGAATGTGGCAATCTTGCCCTCCTTTTCTATGGCTCACTTTGAGAACCTCTTGATTCCACCAATTTTCGGTCTACTATCTTAAGCTTGAGCCTATTAAGCATGAAAACCCTTGCAAATAGTTAACAAATATTTACACATAAAAAACACTAGAGATAAAACTCTAGCTCTGATACCAACTTGATCTAAAAGGAGTGTATTAGTTCAATTTGTATCCATATGTTTGCTTGAGGAATGAGAGTTTTAACCATTAAAATTAGATGAATTAGTGAACTTTAAGCATGTAAATAAGCTTTAAAATATTGAAAAATAGTGCATAACAGAGAAAAACATTCACACATAAGTTTTACATAGTAGGCATGATGAAGCAGTTCACCCCTTTTGGGTTACATCCGCTGATCTAGCTGCCAATGGCATGTCCCTCTTTGTCATTATGATCAAAATTGTAAATTACATATGTTTATAGGCCTCTAATGGTTGTTTTATCTACATCAATGGCTCAAGAATGCTCAAATTAGCTAAGGTAGACTCTTGCTTCACCAAAATTGGTGGAAAATTGACCTCCCTTGAATTTTTCCCAATGACAGCTAGAAAATCTCCCCTAAATGTGCAGGCAGGCACTTAACTGTAGTTAGTTTTAGTGGAAAGAGCTAAAATTGGGGGCACGCTCTAGATTGGTCAAACAATTAACAATAACATTTAATAGTTTAGAGGCGAGGTGGTCACATACCGACCCCGCCGTAAACTCCGCCCTTAACTGTTTGAATAATTCTGTCGAGTGGTATGGAACCTGGAGTCTCAATTCCATAACCGTGACATTTAAAATTGTAAAAAACCTCTCCATGTGATTGCAGTAAACACTCTGTATTAATTGTTTGATATTACTCCACGTTGGTGGCCTGGAACCCAGGGCAAATAGTTCCACAAACCGTTTTGTATAACCGTTGTGCCATGTGACAGTGTTAAGCATGCCCGCCAGATAAGTCATTTCATACAATTGCTAACTGCAACCTTTAATATTACCATGGCATGTGACCACTTCCATCTGACCGTTGGGGTTTAGAGTTGTTGCCGCTAGTTATTACAATGTTTGATGTTGTGGGTTAAACACTTAATGCATGTGACCATTTCACTATCGTTGGTGTTATGGTTTGCTACCGCCGTTACGTTGTTTGTTGTGGGTTAATATACCATGTGACCAAAAAAATGTGGAAGTTGTTATGTTTGCGGAACCGTCACGGAGAGGGGCTTAAGCCCATAGTTCTAGTGGTTGGGTGCATAGAGGGGGGGCTGGCCCTTCGAGGCTAGCCTCCCAAACCCCCAACTCCAAAACATAAAAACCATAACATGAAACCATGTTCATACATTGTTAAGAACTAACATATAGACGGGCTGGTAAAAGGTCTTACCTGTGGGCAGGAGGTTGCAAGGTCAACCACCCTAGCTCCATAAAAATTTTAACCAACCCTCCTGAGGACATGTGGCGACCTGCGGGTTTGCCACGTGTCACTCATCTAATGGCTTATCAAAACCATCTAACGACTAGAAGGAACCTCTTTACCACCAACGATCAATGACCCACAACATGCAACATAGCGTCATTCTATTGGTTGGGTGAAAAACATAATATTCCAGGAATATACCTACTGACTGGGTATCTAGTCACAAAATTTTGTTGTTTGGGAAAACAAACAAAACATGATATCTTCCTCATACGACATTGATTTTTCAAACTATTTGCGGCACCAGAATCGCAATGACGAGACCTTTCCAGCTACTCAGGTTCAGACCTGTTTCAAGCACTTTTGTTTTTGAACATAACACTTGATCTCCTAATCAATATATATATATATGGTAAAAGCGTAGTCATATGACATATATGGTTTATAAAATAATAAATATTAAATTATCAATTTAACTTAAATCAATAAAATAATTTTAAAATTATGTTAAAAAAATAATTTATTTTAATTATAGAATTTTCATAGTTTTAATTTATTTAATAGAATTTATAGAATTGTAATTTAATCATTAATAATTATAAAGCAAATGGTAGAGATTTATACTTACTAGTTATAGATAAAGATTAACATTTATGGTTTTTTTAGACATGTAGTATAAGTAAGCCATAATAAAATTCATTTATGAGTTAAGGATCTCTATAGTAAAATAAGAATAATTTTTCATGATTAAAAATCTTATTACAAGTTATATATAATGTAAAATATATCATAAAATAAATATCTTGATTTATATCCAAATTTATCAATTATTTAACTCATATAATTATAATAATCATATTACTTCAAAAAAAAATAACATACCATCCCTTAAAAAAAGCCTAAAATCATAATATTCTTTTAAATATTAAATTCCATTCATAAATTAAAAAAATAATCAACACCCTATTCTATTTTATTAAATATAAACCTACTCAAAGTTTCCTTATGCACACATGCCTTAATATAATCACCATCCATGTAAGTAATTAACCACTTGAGTCACCATGCGGTTTTTCAATCTTATCCCTTTTTTTTAATGCCAAGGTCATAAAACATATACCTTTAAACATATTAGGCAAAACTGATTTTCTCAGCTATAAGTTATTAAATGAGATTGGACATATACTATCTATGGTTATATTTAAATTCGTTGAAATCTAACGGTGAGAAACATATTAAGCAAAACTTATTTCCTAAACTATACCTTATTAAATGCAGTTAGGCATATACTGCCCACCATTAAATTTAAATTCGTTGAAATGTAATAGTGAGCCGCATATGGCACATAACATTTATTAACTTATGGCACATAACATTTATTAACTTATAACTCAAAAAGTATAATTGACCAACATTTTATACTTCCATTATCATCATCACCATCATGGACCATAATGACTTCCTTTACTCTTGCCCACCAATCATGCACCTCAATATTCACGCCTTTTTTCGGTCGATGGATGAGAAATATGTGGAGGCCAAATCCTTGCAATGGACGACGTGGACTCCTCATCATAACAATATGCGTTAACTTGGGGGATTGCATCATCGTCTCCCTAAGATTCCAAACCCGTGGCCCTAGCGAGTGTTAAAACATGCGTGTACAACTCTTCTACTATATCAACTACCTTTTCCATAATATAATTAGAAAAAAAAATAAAAATGTAAGACCTTTTTTTTAAAATGTGTAGTCGTTGTTGAGGAGTAAATGCATCTGCATTCAAATCAGCAGACAAAGCAATTGAGATATTGTCACTTATGAACTTATTGATATGAAATAAGTAGCAAAATACAACCAAAGCCCCGGAAATATGCAAATGGACGGACAAGACGACAATGAAAAAAAATTCTGCGTAAAAAAAGAGAAGGTAAGCACATTATAAACAACCAAATAATTCGATAAATAATCTACTCAAAAAAAATATAAAATAATTTAGAAATTTTGATAAGATTATGAAAAATCTTGCCTAATATATATATGACAAGTACACAATCGACCGTTTGAAGTGATATAATGGCAAGTACACAATCGACCGTTCGAGGTGATATGATCACAAATTTCTGTGCAGAGAATAATTGATTGGATAGTGTAATGCACGAACTCATGTATTTCTTATGGTTCTATAATGACTAATGGTATTTATCAATTTAACAAATAAAACAGAAAGTACCGTAACGAAAATATGAGATAACTATTATGAAAGATGTGAAGGACAAAACTATTGATCTTATGGCCCCGCAATGATGGATGGTATTTGTCAATTTAACTAATAAAACAGAAAATAATAATGATGCAGAGGAAAAGGTATTCATCTATGCCATCATGTGAAATGGAAGCACATCGACAAGTTGTCAATTGTTTTGCTTGATCCACAAGGACAAAGGTCTTTATGTTCAGAGGCTTGTCCACCGACATGTTTTATGGAATTCAAGGATAATGCATAACGCAATCCGTATTTAAACTATGAGATTTAAAGTCCATAAATTTTTTGGGGTCAAATTAATAAAAAATATTTGATTTGTAATATATATTTAATTTTAATAGAAATAATAGAATTTTTATAATTATAATTTATCTATCAATAATTATTAGATAAATGATAAAGATTTAATTAATAGTTATAGATAAAATGTTGACATTTATTTTAAAAATAGTTATATATTGGTAATGATCAATATTATAACAAAATCTAGTTAAAAATTTCAATAATAAAATGAGATAAATTTCTATAATTAAAATTTTTATTACATTTTAAATTTTAAAAATATAAAAACATTTAATTCATATATAAGTTATTTTGATAACTAATAACAATAATATATTTAAATAGTTTTTATAATTTTAATAATATGAAATAGTACATGAAATTAATGATTTTTTAAAAAAATTATCCAAAAAAATTCAACTCATTTAAGCAAAAGTGTAATAATTATATTATTAAAAAAAAAACTAACAAACCCTCCCAGGTAAAAGAATAAAATCATAAATTTGTTCTAAACATTAAATTCCAACTAAAAAATCAACACCGATTTCTATGGTATCTATAAACCTACTAAAGTTTAAATTCCAATCATAATTAAAAAAATCAACACCGATTTCTATGTTATCTATAGACCTACTAAAGGTTGCATGACTGGAAATAATAAAAATGACCATTAATGTATGTAACTACCAGTTGAATTTTGAAATTTTGAGCCACCTTGGGGCTTTTCAATCTTATCCCTTTTCTTTCATGCTATTTCCAAGAGGGGATGAGAAAACAGGTACCCAAAAACCATTGTGCCTCCAATCACCACAATCACTTCCCATATATATAATGGTTTCCTTTAGTCTTTCCCAGTAATCATCCACCGCCTAGGGTTCGATCCGATCAATATCCACACCCTTTTTCACTTGATGGATGACAAATATGTGGAGGCCCAATACATGCAATGGAGGACGTGGACTCATCATCATAACAATGGAGATCAATGGCTTTTGATTGCAGATCTTTTGATGATTCAAAGTTGCATAGGAAATGATAAATATGGTACAACGTCTAAGGATTTACTTCCAATCTGTAATATCTCTAGAACCACATATTAACGTTGAGGTCATTTTACTATGTTTTTATTTTTGATGTGAGTTCATTCTCGAGATGTGCTATGATTAACCTCAAGAATCTGTTATGGATTGGTATCATCATTAAATTAAATATTGCTTGGCTGATAGTTAGGGCAAGTTAACTTGTTTGAGTTAATGCCTCAATTATTATGCTTACTTAGTTTGGATTGGGTTGTTGAGGAAGTTGAGAGTTTCTCTCAACTTCTCTCTCTAAGATTAGAATTAGTTCAACTATATATATTTGATGTATCTCTGATTATTGGAATATAGAAATTAATTGTTTGTGTGTTATTCCTGTTCAACGGATGCTCTCTCCAATTTCTAACATGGTATCGGAGCCAAGCTGAGCTTAATCCCTCACGGGAGTGCTCAGACAAATGAAGAGAAAATTGTGAGAATAGGATTCGTGTGTAGATTAATGTGTGAATGTATGTGTGGTATTTTTTTTGTTTTTCACCAATTTTATTATAAAGGAGCTTCACTCCTTCACTTCATTAATGTTGTGAACAGAAGGTCAGTGCACCGCCTAACCTTTTCCGTGCATTCCAGCCAAGTCGCATACGTTTCTGGCGATCTCCTCTATAAAGAGATCGATTCTCATCTTGACTTCAGTTTAAGCCTTGTTATATCTTGAGATTTGCAGAGGTAGCCAGACAATAAGATCAATATTTTATCCTTCGAAGTTCTGAGACATGGATATGAAGAAATCCACGCATGCATTCTTCTGGTTATGGTGTTCAGATTGTTGAATCTGGGTGTTGGGGCTGATCATGTTCCTGTTTCCGCTGTTGCACCTACAGTCGATCACATTGTTAGACTCATGTAATCTGTTTGATATGCAAGAAGCACCGCCCAACATTTTTCTGTATCAGAAGGAACCGTTGTACGTGGAGAATAGTGTTATGCAGTGCCAGCAGTTGAAAGTTGCTGGTGGAGGTGCGTTATTGCAGACGGACTGGCCGGAACCGATTCAGAGGATGCAATGTCTCGCCGAGAGCGGGATTTTCGAGTTGCCGCCCCATTACGTGAGACCGGAGGACGAAAGTGAAATCTAAAGTCAAGGGAATCCGGTGAATCACATCGTAAGAGAAGGAATAACAAGAGAATAGATGACGTGGCTCCGTTGGTTGGGTTGTTCATGTTGATGGAGGGGAATGACACGGTGTTTGAAGTTTTTATTATTGTGCTGTCATCTGTTGCAGAAACAATCAAGAATTTCGCAATGATATACCTCGTGGACATAACGGAGGTGCCTGATTTCAACGCCATGTACGAACTGTATGACCCGTCTACTGTTATGTTTTTTTTTTTCCGCAATAAGCATATAATGATAGATTTGGGGACGAGAAAAAATAATAAAATCAGCTGGGCTATGAAGGAAAAGCAGGAGTTCATTGATATTATTGAGACCATGTACAGAGGGGCCAGGAAGGGCAGAGCCACTGTTTCCGTTTCCTTCGTGTAATGCAGAGGAAGAAAGTTTTTGTTTTTGTGTGTGGAATAGAGTGTGGAATTTAAGCTTATATTTATTGCTATGAGATTTGTGTAGTAGAGAACCAATTATTGAACAAATTAGCATTATTTAAATTAGTCGTTCTCTACGTTCTACAGGGACAAGAGAACAATTGGCTAATTTGATTGTGTGGATTTGTTATATGCTGATATTGTTGTGCTACGGGCCAAGAGCATTAGTTACAGGTTACAGTATGAGATCCATTTGTGTGAAACAGGTCAAGTTGTTAGATTAGCTCTTGAACACATTCAGTATTCAGACCATTTGCCTAGCCACTGATGGATAGCCGAAAGCGAAATATCCGATAGATGGTGATTGGTCCATAGGATGGTTCATCACTTGTCAGCTCTTATCGCGGAAGCCCCGACGAGCCGAGTTTTCAATACTGTTGATCTTGCAAAGTTCATTATCGCTGGTCAGAAACAAATGTATTTTAAATGGGTTGAATGGTAGCTCGAAAATGGTGGAGAAAAGAGCATTGTCTATGAGATCTCAGAGTGGGTAAAAATGTTAACGAAGACTAGGGTAGACAAATGTTTGTATTAAATTAGTGTGTTCTCCATTTCTGTAGTGTAGGCATTAAGGGGGGGTGTTTGAGATAATGCCTCAATTATTATGCTTACTTAGTTTGGATTGGGTTGTTGAGGAAGTTGAGAGATTCTCTCAACTTCTCTCTCTAATATTAGAATTAGTTCAACTATATATATTTGATGTATCTCTGATTATTGCAATATAGAAATTAATTGTTTGTGTGTTATTCCTATTCAACGGATGCTCTCTCCAATTTCTAACATAAATCTCAAGAAATATCTTCCTTCAGGCAGGAAAATGACTCCATTTTTTTTTAGCAATTGTTGGATGAAGGAAAGATTCTTTACAGTGGAAGCGTTTTGGATCCCCAAGGTTAATGAAGCTGCAATGAACTGACATTACTATAGTTACTCTTCCAATTCTCGTGCTAAAGGAAAAGTGCGCAGGTATTATACAAAGGTAGTGTGGAGAGATAGGTGGAGGATTGGCTGCACTAAATGTAAATGAAATTATGATTTGAATTTCGTTATTTGTAATTACGACCACCTAGTAATATAGTTGGGCATCAACCATATGAAGAAGGTAAGTAAATAAATCGTTTTGTGGACCACCTTCCATGGATTTTTTTTTTTAATTATTATGGATGGTCTTTCATTTAGAAAATATGTAGTCTATAGTTGGTTGTTGTAGTCTATATGTAGTCTTTAATTATTATGGATGGTCTTTCATTTAGAACATTTATATGTTATTGTTTTTACCGAGAGGATTATGGTGTAAAATATTTAATGCCACCTAAACTTGGTAAAGTATATTAGGGCAAAATGTTCACAAATATTTGGATTTATCTATATATGTACAATATATCTATGAATATTTTATGTTTAATATAACATTTGTAGTGATAATTATCCCAATAACACCCTGTTTCATTCATTTTTAAATGATGATTAAAAAAATATATATATATTTTTTAAGTTAAAGATACATTTGAATTGATTAGCAAAAGGACATTAACGATTATGGTTATTAGTTAGTGAAAATAAAACTTGAATTTTAATTATGAATAAATTTATATTGAGGAAAGATTTAAGTGAAAGGTAAAAAGAATTCCAAGATCCATGGTAAAGATCGGGATAAAGTTTTTTCTGACATTTACCTTCCCCAAAGAGGATAAAAAGAAATCTTGAGGGAGAAAAGGGGGTTTTGTTGATAAAGAAAAGTAAAAGGTTAAAAACCACAAGGTGTGGAAAAGGAGTTGTCTAGAGCTGGTCTAGAACCAGTGGAGCTTTGATTAGATTAGATGGAGGTCTTGAGGCCTAACTCTTGAATATACTACTCTCTAAAGGACTCTAGTGTGGAGCTCAGATGTAATAGACTTTCTCAAGGTTGGGAGGAGCATTCAGTTAAGCTAAAGAGAATCTAAGTATATAAACTTATGTTTTCAATTTGATAAACTACTGTGGAAATTTCTCTTATTTTTCCTAAAATGTAAATTTATTATTCTCTGGAGCAAGAATTGGAAATTGTTTGGAAGAGATTAGGAAAATATCTGATAGTTTTCCTTTTCATTAAATTTTATTGAGGAAAAGATTGAATAAATTAACGTGTAAACTAAATTTCAACGAACATTAGAATTCTAGTGTTTTCAAAGCATAATAACTAATGAGAAATGAAAAAAGGTCATTTATATATTCTCTTTGAAATAAAATTCATCATGTAAGGATAGTAAAAAGAAGAAATGTAAACTTACAACAAAGAAACATGATATGAAATAATAAATTTACAGTAAACTTGGAAAACGCTAAAACCCTCTACCAAGCTCATGGACCAAGCTCATGGATTACAAACTTGCGTAGAGGTTTATACCCCAGATGGGTTCGGTCCTCAGGCCATTGAAGTTCCAAGCTTTAGAGTAACAATAATATCATATTCAAAGAAAGGAAAAACCCATATTTATAGGAAAATACTACTGATATAACAAAGTCACTATTACGATCAATAAATAAATCAAAGTGGTAATATAAAGTAAAAATTGTGCGAAGAATGAGTATAAATCTTCCCAAATAAACAAAACTATAACTAAGAGCAAATCTCTGTAAGGTGAAGTATTGATTCTCACATTATCTCTAAAATTTATACATAAATATACCCGATTGGTAAAGACTTCAAAATTACAAGTCTGTCGGACACAAAATTATTACAAATAGAACAAATGGAACTTATACAATAATAAAACCCAAGGGTTCAAAACCTCAAGAAAATATTTCATGTCTCTAAAACTATATATCTAAAAATAAAACCAAGACAAGACACTACGCACAAGACAGGGAGACCTCCCCAGTAGACAAGAAACCCAGGTAGGGTCTTAAAATGATAAACCTATACATGTAGCAGGAATGGTTCCTTAGAGGCCAGACCTTAAGGGTCGACTACAACCTTAATTATGAAGCATGAATCCGAGGTACATTTAACTTACCTGACAGTGCCGCAGACAGTAACTATAACCAACATCGAGAACTTGGGTGCGGTGGCGCCTTGCAATTCAGGAGAACAATGAATATAAGAATAACATGAAGGATTCCATACTCAGATAATGAGATAAATTCAAGAAAATGAAAAAAAAAAATATTTGGAATACGAGAAAGCCTCACCCTCATTCTTCAAGCTCTGGAAAGACAAACCTGCCATGGCCAAATGAGCAGGATGCAAAGACAATGCTATAAGCAAAGAACTCGACTTCAGTGGGTCTACTATCCTGCATAAAAATAAATTTAAGAAACATTAGGAAGGTTTTGGAGCTAAATAGAATGGTAAAAAGAACAACATGGAAATTAATTTGTTCAAGAACTTACCATGGAGAAGAAACCCTTTGATGATGAACGAAGTAGAGCGAGGACAATTGAGCTCTCTGCAGTAGGACAACCCTCATACAAACACTAACAATGAAACCATCTTTAATAAATATGCCTCTCACTAGTTCTAGAGAAAGCTTGAAGAATGTATAACCAGCACCATGGCAAAAAGGAAGAATTGCGAAGCTCTTTACAAACCCCTCGCAGAGGAGAGCCATAACAGTCGACAGAGAAAATGTGCGGTGTTGATCAATATTGACTCATAAGTCATTGATTTATTAAATGTTGATAGGCTATGGGTGGAACATTATATCAAAGAGTGAAATATTTGAAGAGATGGTCAAAGCGAAACAAGGTAAAGGAAGTCACATACATAAAAGCCAAAGTCGGAGTTAATACGAAAAGGCTGAAGTATAGAGCAAAAGGGGAATAGTAATTTTAAAAGGCGCAAGGTTTCTTTTTGGTGCCACTTTCCATCGCAAATCGCATTCATGCCACTCTCCGCCATCGCACTTTCTGCCTTTGCGATTTGCAATCCATCGCAAATCGCACCCATCGCAAATCTGCCCCATCGCAAAAGCGCAAAGCGCAGTTTTCTGTTGGTGCCACTTTCCGTCATTGCACTTTCCGCCTTTGCGATTTGCGATCATCGCAAATCGCACCCATCGCAAACCGCACCCATCGCAGATCCGCCCCATCGAAAAAGCACAAAGTGTATTTTTCTGTTGGTGCCACTTTCCGTCATTGCACTTTCCGCCTTTGCGATTTGCGATCATCGCAAATTGCACCCATCGCAAACCGCACCCATCGCAGATCCGCCCCATCGCAAAAGCGCAAAGCGCAGTTTTCTGTTGGTGCCACTTTCCGCCATCGCACTTTCCGCTTTTGTGATCCACGCTTTCTGTATTGGGTCCCACCTCGTACGTTCATTCCCGTACCCTTCATGCGCATTTCCGTTGCATTTCATGTGTTTCCTTTGCATTTCCACCAAAGTCTGAAGGTTTCACATTTTACGTTAAAATTTCAATGTTTCGTATGTATTCCGTCATGTGCATAAGTTATTCCACGGACCATTCTCCACTGTCGATCCCCACCAAAAGACCACGATCGAACGGCCCGCGATGCATTTCCCCACCAAACCCTATCATACACCGTACCATTTCCTTTTTCACTGCTTTTACGCAGAAAACACTGTTACGCTGTATTTTCTACCACTGCCTTAATTTTTACCCTGGTCCATCATGCAGTGCTGTCATTCCTCATTATCCCCCACCACTTCCACCTCCCCGTGCACGGTTTTCTTAACAAGTTTGCGATTTTGCAGGGTTTTAGCGATGGAAAAATTATGATAATATACAGCCTGGACTGCAGTAGCAGAGCACATCGAAGGGCTACTCTACAGAAGCTGCAATTATGAAGAAAAGTCCCGGGAGCTCTCTCGACATGGCATCCATGGAAGAAATAGGGTTCAAAATCCACCAAACCCTTCAGAATCATTCAAGGAGCAGATTTTTGCAGATGAAGACATTAATGACGAAGCAAAGAGTATCAATCGAAGACCTATGAATTCAATGTCTGGCATGAAAGATTTTAAATTCAAATTCAAAATTGGAAAACAGAGAGTACAATGCAAAAGATAACTATGCCCTCCAGAGCAGCCGACAAAAATGCGATCAGTTCGCTACTAGGATCGCCAGCTCATCAGCGAACATCCCACCATCAGCATCAGCAACGGCCTCAACCCTTCCACACCTACGAAATCATGTCAACTCATGATTCGGCCTCAGCGGCCCATTTACTTTTTACTGAATTAGTTACTTTTAAGTTTCGAGTGGGTTGTTTACTCCACTCCAGCATTTTACTGTTACCAGACTTTTGTTTAATTTCCTATTTTAAAAACGGCCAAGGGCCTGACTATCCATGATGGGAGGCCTTATTCCTCATCATAAGTTTTGTTGTTCTGATAAGGACCTTTAATAGATTTTGGTCATGCGAAGAAGATATTTTCTCAAAAATATCTTCTCGCTGAGATAGGAAGAGGTCTATATAAGGAAGATCGAATGAGAAAAACGGGTTCCAGATTTCCTGAAGAAAATGGCAGTGTAAAAGTTTTTGTATGCTTTTTGTGGAATTATCAATGCAAATACACAGAGCCCGTGGGGTTTCAGCGAAGAGAAGTTTTAGTTATGTATGAGGATTCCAGTCTTAATGCTATATAGTTCGTGACTCTTTCTTTGTGATATTGTATCATTGTTCTCTCCACTGTTTTCAATTTCCTTTTATTGTGTCTTGGAATGCGAGTAACTTGCCACCTCGGGTATGAATTTATCGCTGTCTGATACTCATGCTTTACTGGTCTATGTTGCTTTAAATATGGCTCGTACACGATATGTCATTCCGCTTAACACATCATTCATGTTTCCTCTGTATTAAACATCGTGGAATGTTACTCTCACTGAACTGATTGATATGTATGGATTCTTAGTTCTTAAGCCCATATTATGTTGAAATATGTTTTCTGAGCACCATTTCATTGGTAGTTAGTACTCCCCTTTCACTTTCTGCGCCCCAAATATTTTTCTGTTTAAAATACCTATATGTCTTTGAGAAACTGGCCCTCTCTGATCAAAGTTGTCTCTAAGTTGTCTGAAGTATATATGTATTTAAGATTCCCTTCTTGTCTCTACAGTGTCTTTATAACTTGCTAAATCTGAAGGTAGTTTGGTCCCATCCATATGATGATGCTTTGCACAAGTTGAAAAGGTAGAGAGTCCTAAGCTGATAATGAGCCTGAAATATACTTTATACTCCCTACTGTTTAAGATGTCCTAGGCACTGGTCTTTGGCAACTCAAGGCTGTCTCTAGGAGCTACAACATCTTTCTGGCATCGTTGCCGGGGACGAAGTCGAAATAAATTAAAATCCCTGGGCCTCGACAAACCTATTTACTCTTCAGTTAGGTGAGCATGAAGAGCTGAGAGCTGTACATTCCTCACCTTGGCGACTCCACATTTGTGTTGTAAGTTATTTGTTTGTAGTCCTGGCTCCTCGTAAGCCGCACTTGAGGTCAGATGCATCTCAGCCAAAGACACCTTCTGTGTCTGACCCGGAAAGGATCCTACGTAGAAGGGGCTGGAGGGAAAGGCAGTTAGTTCATACCGAGATTCCTGAATTCTCCCTAGAAAATTTTCCATATCTTCCGTCCTCTTCCTCTCAAATCGCCCAAGTATAAGGCCCTGACTCCATCATAAGAGATACTGGTTACTATTCAGAGAGCCCACCTCGGGGAGGTGTCCATATCAAAGATGAAGCCGATTCTAGCAATACTTCGCATTACTCTTTCCACCCTACCCCTAAAGTTGAGGAGATTAAGGAAGTTACTGAAGTATCTGCTGTTCACAGCCCGACATTCTCGTCAACCCCTTAAGCCGTTGTTCACTACATCCCCATCATTATCCATACTTCACTTCCACCTTCTCCTCCTCCTCTTATAGCTCAAATTCTTGCACTACCTCCACCCCCTCCAATGGCTAACGTCCCCGGTTTCCTGTTAAATAAATACGCCCCTCTGGCTCTACCTAATGTGCTAAATGACATGCCGCAGGAGTATTTAAAGATCTTGCCCTGTTTCAATGGGGAAAATGAGATCGAAGCTCAGAATCATTTGGAGGTCTTTTGTTCTTTCACAAAGAATTTTAATGTGGAACATCTGGATGTGGTCCTAAGACTGTTCATGCAATCTTTAGATGGTGAGGCTAGAAAATGGTTCAAGACACTGGGAAACCATTCTCTCACCACCTGGGACGGAATGGAAGAGACTTTCCTCAGAAAATGGGGAGAGAAGAAGGACCACAGACATTGTCTTAATGAGTTTAATACACTCAAGAAAAGACACGATGAAGGGGTGGCAGAATTTATTAAGAGATTTAACAAATTTTACCTTAGCCTCCTTGCAGAGATGAAGCCTCATCAGACCGCTGTCAAGGTTGTGTTTGTGGCAACTTTTGACTCAGAGTTCGACTTCTCTCTGAGAGAAAGAAATCCAGCCACCCTGGATGATGCTCAGACAGATGCATTGGAGCTCGAAGCAAACTTTGCCTCCACTGGTAAGTCTAGGGGAAAATCTGAGCAAGATACAAGAAGAAGGGGAAAGGAAGAGGTATCCACCTCAGGCCAAGATAGAGATTCAACAAACGATAGGATTGAGGAGATGAACAAAATGATCAAGAATCTCTCAAGCAAGCTAGTAAAGCTCGAAATGGAGGCAAAGAATTCATCCTCCAAGAATTTCCAAAATTCTCCTAACAGAGGTTTTAACCCTCAATACAGAAAGCCACCCTTGCAGATACTGCAGAGGGGACAAAAGGAGTAGCAAGACCAAGTTCCACACCCCCTCTATTTGGAAGGGCAAGTAGAGGGCTCTACTAAAGAAACGGCTTATGAGCAAGAAGAGGATTACCTTGCTTTCTCAAACAGTGATGAAGTTGAATGTCCTTTACATGAAAGTAACGAAGTAGAGGTGCAGGCACACATAGAGGGAAAGGCTAACGAAGACACTGAAGATCCTGAGGTTGAGGATTACTGCAAACAATTCGTCGACTTCATGCAAGCTCAATTCAATAGAAGATATGACCTCAGATCTTCCAGGAAGAGAACTCGCACTCAGGATCAGGAGGAGGACACCTCGCAAGAAGAAGCACCTGCTCGAAAGGAGGCAACACCACAAAAGACCCTAGACAAAGGTAAGAGGCCCCTTAAGCCATCTCTGCAATCTGATAATCAAATGCCTTCATCTTCACAAGTAGCTGCACACCCTAATGATAAGCTTACCTACAAATAAGTTAAGCCTCCCCCTTAGAGTGAAGAGTCAAAAGATAAAGAAACAAAGGAAGTGGCAGTAGATAGGTCCTCCTCTTCTTTTAGTTTACAGAAAGAACTTGAGAAATTGAAAATCCCAGTTCCCCTAACTGAATTGTTAAAGCAACCTGCATATCAGTCCCAGGTCACGTCCTTCATGCTTCCCCCAGAAGTAATACACATCCCTGACAGCTCAACTTACAAGAAGAAAGACCTATGGTAGTGTTTGGTCCACATGTCGAAGAATTAGACCCCTCTACACCTCCCTTTTACGTGTCTTTGGTGATCCATGACCTATTGCTCCAAAATTGTATGTTAGACTCTGGAGCCTCCCACAATCTGATGCCTCTGTCTGTCATGGAACAATTAGGACTTTAGATCACTCATCCATATCAAGATCTGTACTCATTTGACTCCAAAAGATTTAAGTGCTTGGGCATGATTAAGGACCTGGTGGTCAACCTGGCCCAAATCCCAGCTAAAAGTGTAGTAATGGACATTGTGGTGGCTGACATTCCATCCTGTTTTGGTATGCTACTATCAAGGTCCTGGGGAACAAAAATTGGTGGGTCAATCAAACCAGATCTAACATATGCCACCATCCCAATTTTTGGCGGGCAGGAGAGGAGATTATACAGGGAGACCAGATTTCTAAAAACGGTTACCAAAGCTGACAGTTCAGGAAATTCACCGGTTTACAATAAAGATAGAGATTTTTCGTGCTTGATGTTAGAAGAAGATTACGGTTATGCTCAGGAACCTTCCTTATGTCAGATAAGGACTCAACAATCCTTAGAAGGTCTTGAAATAGGGGTATGGACTCTACATTTCGATGGGGCAAATTCAAAGGAAGGTAATGGTGTTGGAGCTTTATTGATTTCCCCTCCAGGAAAATGGGTCCCACTGTCCTTCAAATTAGAATATGAAGCCACCAATAACGTGGCTGAGTATGAAGCACTTTTGCTAGGGCTACAGGCAGCCAGGAATATGAATATACAAACCCTGAAGGTCTTGGGTGATTCAGAATTAGTGGTCCGACAGATCATAAATCAATGTCAAGCTAAACATCCTCGTTTAAGAGCTTACAGGAATGAAGTATGGGACATGGTGGAGAACTTTTTCTCAGCTTTTAATATTCATTTCATGCCCCGGGAGCAGAACAGGATGGCAGATTCACTTGCAGTAGCTGCTAGCACCTTCCGGCCACCCCAAAATCCCCTCCTGAGGGATGAGATAGAAGTAAGGTACCGACCTTCGATTCCAGACAATGTCAAACACTGGAAAGTGTTTGAGGACGATGAACAAGTGAAAAGGTTTCTAGAGACAGTTGGGGAGTTCTCTAATATGGAAATCGACTGTTGTGAGGGGGATGATGTTGAGAACCAATCAGAAAACAAGTTGGAAGAAAAAATGGCCAGGAGCAAAGTGTTACAGCTGAAGGGAAATTTCATCCCTAGAGGCCTGGTGCCCCTATAAAGGTTGTTTGACAAAAATGATGTCCCCAGGCAGCCCAACAAAACGATAGACGAAAACCAGGTAGAAGACCTAAATCTGGGTACTGAGGCTGAACCCAAAATTGTGAAATTATCCAGAAAGGTCCCGGATGAATATAAGGAGAAGTACCTACAATTATTTCAGTCTTATAGGGATGTATTTTCATGGTCCTATCAAGACCTGAAGACGTTTGATATCAGCATTTTGCAGCATGAAATTCCCCTGAAGGCAGATGCAAGGCCTCACAAGCAGAAGCTCGGACAAATAAACCCTCTACTACTCCCCTCCATTGAGAAAGAAATCAAGAAGCTGTTAAAGGCTAAAATAATTGTGCCATTGAAGTACTTTGAATGGGGGTCAAATCTAGTCCCTGTCCAAAAGAAAAATGGAGAAATAAGGTTGTGCGTGGATTTCAGAAATTTGAATAGAGCCTCCCTGAAAGACAATTACCCATTACCAAAGATGGACCACATCCTGCAGAAAGTGGTGGGGGCCTCTAGGATGTCTATGATGGATGGTTTTTCAGGTTATAACTAGGTGGTTGTACTCCCAGAAGACCAGAAGAAGACTGCTTTCACCACGCCCTGGGGTACATTCATGTACGCTAGGATGCCTTTTGGGCTGATTAACGTAGGAGCCACATTTCAGAGGGCTATGGACATAACTTTTGTTGGGAAACAAGATAAATTTATGGTGGTCTATCTGGACGATATTACAATATTTTTGAAATATGACGCCGAGAACATTCAACATTTACAGAGAACTTTGGGAAATGCAGAAGGTATGGTCTTTCCCTAAATCCTCAGAAATCTTTGTTTGCATTAGAAGAGGGTAAGCTCCTAGGACACATTGTAACTAAGGATGGGGTCAAGATTGATCCTAAAAGAGTGGAGGTTATAAATGGCATCTCCCTCCCTAGGAATAAGAAAGAAGTCCAGGTGTTCTTAGGGCGTATCAATTTTCTGAGAAGATTTATCCCTAACTATGCTGAGATAGTTAGTCATATAACACATATGTTAAAAAAGAATAATGAGGTGAAATGGTCACCAGAATCGAGGCAGGCCTTTGCCAGGATAAAGAATGCATTTGCTGAGGCTCCTGTGCTGGCAAGGCCAGATTTCATTGAACCATTTATGATTTTCTCTTTCGCATCACCTCATACGGTAGCTGGAGTTATCCTACAGAAAAACGAGGATGGGTATGAACAACCCATTGCATTCTTTAGTCAGGTGCTTCACGATGCAGAATTAAAATACAATATATTGGATAAGTAGGCCTATGCCCTGGTAAAGTCCCTCAAGGCATTTCACACGTATATTCTACAGTCTCACATTACTGCATTTGTACCCACTGCAGCGGTTAAAGATATCCTCGTTTAGGGTGACAATGAAGGAAAAAGGGGTAGGTGGATTGCAAAGATACATGAATATGATCTGGACATCAGACCCACTAAGTTGATTAAAGGGCAGGGGCTAGCAAGAATTTTATCAGAGTCAAATCATCAAGCTTTGGGCATCAATTTATCTATGATTGCAAATGAAGATTCTGAGGAACAGACAGGGCAACAAGAAGTGGAAATGGCCACTCAGAAAATACTGATGAAGTATCTTACTAGTCCTTGGTACAAAGAAATAGTTGAGTATCTCCTAACACTCAGCCGTCCACCCAGCTGTGACAAATCAAAATACAGAGCATTGAGGCTGAAATCACAAAAGTATACAGTTGCCAATGGTCAGCTATATTGGAAAGGTCTTTCAGGCATACTGTTATTATACCTCACAGAAGGCGAAGTGAAGAACATAATGACCGAATTTCATGAGGGAATATGTGGAGGACATTATAGCTGGAGGAGCACAGCTCAGAAAATTCTGAAGGTTGGTTTCTACTGGCCTAAATTGTTTGGATACATCTTTGCTTGGGTTAGAGCATGTGAAAAATGTCAGAAATTTGCTGAAAAACAAGAGTTAGTGGCTCTGCCCCTGATTCCTGTCCACGTCGATGAACCTTTCAAACAGTGGGGAATTGCCTTCATAGGCGAGATTCACCCGCCCTCAAGTGGACAGCACAAATGGATCCTGACTGCCATGGATTATTTCACGAAATGGGTGGAAGCCATACCTGCGCGAAATGCTACAGACACAGTGATAATCAAATTCATGGAAGAGAACATTATATCCAGGTTTGGATGCCCTGCTAGAATAGTCACTGACAATGCACAAGCCTTCAAATCTACAAAATTTGTGAATTTCTGTCAACAATATAATATCTTTCTGGGTCACTCTACAGCTTACTACCCACAGGGAAATGGTTTGGCGGAATCATCAAATAAAACGCTGGTGAGAGCTCTAAAGAAGACAATAAACGAAAACCAGAGGAATTGGGATTCCCAACTGAAGTTCGCTCTGTGGGCAAATAGAATTACCAGTAAAAGAGCAACTGGGAAATCTCCATATGAACTGGTATATGGACGAGCAGCTGTGTTTCCTATACAATTAGTCCTACCGGTGGCTCGGTTCATGCAAGAGAGTCAAGAAGAACCTGATAACATGACTAGAAGAATTAACCAGCTGGTGGAACTCAAAGAAACACGTAGTTAGGTAAATCAGAGGTTAGAGGCATATCAGGAGAAAATGAAAGAGCTATTCGATCAACATGCCAAAGACATAAAGTTACAGGCAGGAGATCTAGTACTCAGATGGGATGTACGCAGGGCCGATAAAGGGAAGCACGGGAAATTTGACCCCCTTTGGTTCGGTCCCTTCAAGATTGCTGAGCAGGGGGGAAATAACACCTTCAAGCTGGAGAATTTACAGGGAGATCTGCTCGACGCCCCTGTAAATGGTCAATTCTTAAAACCCTACTTTCAGCTCTGAGTCGAGCCGAGAGGGCCTGATTGTATCATATTGTATATTAAGTAGTTGCTTTCATTTTTTTGAATTGAATAATGCGTTGTTGATTGATGAATCATGGAGAGAAGAGGTAAAAGTTGAAGAAGATGAGAAGTGGTGTTCACAGAAGACAAACAGGTGGCCTGCGTGGTTCTCGACACATTCAAGGATAAACGTGCCGTCCCCAGGTGGAGCCAATGTTGATCAATATTGAATCATAAGTCATTGATTTATTAAATTTTGATAGGCTATGGGTGGAACATTATATCAAAGAGTGAAATATTTGAAGAGATGGTCGAAGCGAAACAAGGTAAAGGAAGTCACATACATAAAAGCCAAAGGCGGAGTTAATACGAAAAGCCTGAAGTATAGAGCAAAAGGGGAATATTAATTTTA
Source organism: Pinus albicaulis (assembly GCA_034641835.2). NCBI lineage: Eukaryota > Viridiplantae > Streptophyta > Pinopsida > Pinales > Pinaceae > Pinus > Pinus albicaulis. The sequence continues at coordinate 317,004,032 of CM076569.1, forward strand.
AAAGGCGCAAGGTTTCTTTTTGGTCCCACTTTCCATCGCAAATCGCATTCATGCCACTCTCCGCCATCGCACTTTCTGCCTTTGCGATTTGCGATCCATCGCAAATCGCACCCATCGCAAATCCGCCCCATCGCAAAAGCGCAAAGCGTAGTTTTCTATTGGTGCCACTTTCCGTCATCACACTTTCTGCCTTTGCGATTTGCGATCATCACAAATCGCACCCATCGCAAACCGCACCCATCGCAGATCCGCCCCATCGCAAAAGCGCAAAGCGCAATTTTCTGTTGGTGCCACTTTCCGTCATCGCACTTTCCGCCTTTGCGATTTGCGATCATTGCAAATCGCACCCATCGCAAACCGCACCCATCGCAGATCCGCCCCATCACAAAAGCGCAAAGCACAGTTTTCTGTTGGTGCCACTTTCCGCCATCGCACTTTTCGCCTTTGCGATCCGCGCTTTCCGTATTGGGTCCCACCTCGTACGTTCATTCCTGTACCCCTCATGCGCATTTCCATTGCATTTCATGTGTTTCCTTTGCATTTCCACCAAAGTCCGAAGGTTTCACTTTTTACGTTAAAATTTAAATGTTTCATATGTATTCCATCATGTGCATAAGTTATTCCACGGACCATTCTCCACCGTCGATCCCCACCAAAATACCACGATCGAACGGCCCGCGATGCATTTCCCCACCAAACCCTATCATACACCGTACCATTTCCTTTTTCACCGCTTTTACGCAGAAAAAAATGTTACGCTTTATTTTCTACCACCGCCTTACTTTTTACCCCGGTCCATCATGCAGTGCTGTCATTCCTCATTATCCCCCACCACTTCCACCTCCCCGTGCACGGTTTTCTTAACAAGTTTGCAGATTTTACAGGGTTTTAGCGATGGAAAAATTATCATAATATATAGCCTGGACTGCAGTAGCAGAGCACATCGAAGGGCTACTCTACAAAAGCTGCAATTATGAAGAAAAGTCCCTAGAGCTCTCTCGACATGGCATCCATGGAAGAAATAGGGTTCAAAATCCACCAAACCCTTCAGAATCATTCAAGGAGCAGATTTTTGCAGATGAAGACATTAATGACGAAGCAAAGAGTATCAGTCGAAGACCTATGAATTCAATGTCTGGCACGAAATATTTTAAATTAAAATTCAAAATTGGAAAACAGAGAGAACAATGAACAAGAGAACTATGCCCTCCAGAGCAGCCGGCAAAAATGCGCTCAGTTCGCCACCCGGATCGCCAGCTCATCAGCAAACATCCCACCATCAGCATTAGAAACTGCCTCAACCCTTCCACACCTATGAAATCATGTCAACTCATGATTTGGCCTCAGCGGCCCATTTACTTTTTAATGAATTAGTTACTTTTAAGTTTCGAGTGGGCTGTTTACTCCACTCCAGCATTTTACTGTTACCAGACTTTTGTTTAATTTCCTATTTTAAAAACAGCCAAGGGCCTGACTATCCATGATGGGAGGCCTTATTCCTCATCATAAGTTTTGTTGTTCTGATAAGGACCTTTAACAGATTTTGGTCATGCGAAGAAGATATTTTCTCAAAAATATCTTCTCGCTGAGATAGGAAGAGGTCTATATAAGTAATATCGAATGAGAAAAACGGGTTCCAGATTTCCTGAAGAAAATGGCAGTGTAAAAGTTTTTGTATACTTGTCATGGAATTATCAATGCAAATACACAGAGCCCGTGGGGTTTCAGCGAAGAGAATTTTTAGTTATGTATGAGGATTCCAGTCTTAATGCTATATAGTTCGTGACTCTTTCTTTGTGATATTGTATCATTGTTCTCTCCACTGTTTTCAATTTCCTTTTATCGTGTCTTGGAATGCAAGTAAATTGACACCTCAGGTATGAATTTATCACTATCTGATAATCATGCTTTACTGGTCTATGTTGCTTTAAAAATGGCTCACACACGATATGTTGTTCTGCTTAACACATCATTCATGTTTCCTCTGTATTAAACATCGTGGAATGTTACTCTCACTAAACTGATTGATATGTATGGATTTTTAGTTCTTAAGCCCATATTATGTTGAAATATGTTTTCTGAGCACCATTTCATTGGTAGTTAGTACTCCCCTTTCACTTTCTGCGCCCCAAATATTTTTCTGTTTAAAATACCTATATGTCTTTGAGAAACTGGCCCTCTCTGATCAAAGTTGTCTCTAAGTTGTCTGAAGTATATATGTATTGAAGATTCCCTTCTTGTCTCTACAGTGTCTTTATAACTTGCTAAATCCGAAGGTAGTTTGGTCCCATCCATATGATGATGCTTTGCACAAGTTGAAAAGTTAGAGAGTCCTAAGCTGATAATGAGCCTGAAATATACTTTATACTCCCTACTATTTAAGATGTCCTAGGCACTGGTCTTTGGCAACTCAAGGCTGTCTCTAGGAGCTACAACATGCGGAATAGGGCGACGATGGGGGTGATAGTTACCCTAAGGCAGTTTTTCATGATCAACCACATCCAAAATACATTTTGGAGGATCGACGGACCAAAACAAAGCAACGGTGGAGCACAACTACCAGACACTTGGCAGTACAATTCTTAAATAAGATAAGCATCTAATTAAAGCCAGATAACAGTTAATTAATAACATTATCCCAAATCCGTTGTATGTACCTAACAGATACTTTGTGAATGTAATGAAAAAAATATGAATGTAATCATAAGTCGTGGCAGATAAGCGTCAATAAGTATAACCATAGTTTGATAACATTATGGGATGAGAACTATAATCATACACTCAAATTTTAAGGAGACAGTTAGGCACAGATTCCAAATAAATATGTTAGGTTGAATGTTTATGTTTATATATGTTAACACATGATATTAAAAAGTGTTAAGACATGATATTACAAAGTGTTAAGACATGATATTACATAATGTTCAGTTGAATGTTTATTTTTATATATGTTAACACATGATATTACAAAGTGTTAAGTTGAATGTTTATGTATATATATGTTATCACATGATATTACAAAGTGTGATGAAAAATCATTACTAGGGTTAAAACCGTAATGAAGATAAGAACCAATATTGACATTAATATGCAATTATCATAAGTTAACTATGTAGGATTTAGTTGAGTAATTTTTTATTTTTTTTTACTGTGACATATGGTATCGAAGTGAAGTTGCTGGGCCAGATTGGGCCAACTAAATAACTCTATATTTTTCATTGGTGTTATTCTTATGCACATATCAGAACTACTAAAAAAAACTAATGAGGAGAGTTTCAAGCAAAAAACACAAAGGACTACAAGGGAAATCCACCCTAGCCAAATCAGAGATGATCCTAGAAATGTGGGTACAATTGAGTGTGGACTAGCATCAACAAACTAGTAGGTTTCTTGATCAGAACTGGATCATGGGCCTAAGTGATAGCTTAAAATTTAAGGTGTTCAGAAAGGTGCCGAACTTGAGCGACCCGATATATCTCGTCTTCCTGGTTCCAGCGCCGTGAATGGTTCGAAAAACCGACACCATATGAAGAAGTTATCGCAGTTTTAAAAATCCATTAAACTGTAAAATTTCGACTTTGACCAAGTTTGACTTGGATTGGGAAAAAAAAAAAAGAGAATATTGCAAGGAATATTCCTCGAAATATTCCCCAGAATATTCTATATGGACCAATCGGCATTTGACAAGTGGCATGGTCACATTGGTTAGTCGGTTGACTCTATTATGGTTTGAGCCAATAGGAGGCTGCCATGTGGCCCAGGAATGTGGTGTAAAAATTGGGTCGGACTCTCCGAGAGTCGACTGCCTGACCTTATGCCTGTAGTTTCCCCGATTTACCATTGGACTAAATGTTAGTTCCTAACATTTTTCGATGGCCGGTTTAATTAAAGTGTTATGGTTATTGGTGTGGGAGTTTGGGAGGCCATCCCTGAGGGGCCAGCCCCCCCATAGGATCGCCATCTCATGACCTAGAGCTAAACCCCATCCAAAAATAGTATTCCAACCTATGGTTTTCATGTGATCACATGGCGGGTTAATCACAATACTCGCACCGGCAGTTAAGGCTGTGGTTTTGGAAAAATGCAGGGTTAGGGCCATTTGTCCAACCCCCTTCAACAAATCATTAATGCCACGATTAAATTTGTAAACAGATCACACAAGTGCGCTGACGGTTATGGGTAGAATGAAACCATGCGAAAGGTGTTTTCAACCAAAACGTAATGCTATGGTTTTCTAGGCAGTCAGTTTGGAGCGGGACCTAGATTTGGGGGTTTCCACCAGTTTAACTGCAGTTTCTCCACAATTAGGTGAGGTTTTTTGGGTGTCAGTGGACAAATCTTGTTTTGGCTCTATCTTGAGCTAGATTGGCCCAATTTTGGAGTGCCAATAGTCAATTTAGACTATATCCAACATTCCAGACTCAATGTAATGGGTTGTAGAGCCGTTAGAGAAATTTTTAGTAGGTGTTTTCTTCAGTGAAGTTCTAGGAGCCACCAGGGCCACCATGGGCCAACAACAGTTTGAGGCCTAGCCAAGGGAGCTAGAGGCCTTATTTAGAAATCCAATAGTCAATTTTAGATGTTTCAAATGTTCTGGAACTAATGGTGTGGTTTCAGAGCTTGTATAGGACTTTCGAAGTCCGAGATGCTTCAGTGAAGTTCTAGGGGCCATCAGTGCCATCTTTTGCCACCAGCAGTTCGGGGTCTAGCCAAGGCAGATAGAGGATTTATGCAACAAACCAATAGTAATTTATAATTGTAATGAGCATTATGAATCCATTGATGGAGGTTTCCAAAGCTTTTGGGGACTTCTAGAGTTAGAGAACCCATCAAAAAAGTTTTCAGTGACCCTAGTGCCAAGGGTTGCCAACAAGTGTTGGAGGCGAAACCAGAGCAGCCAGATGCCATTTTTGATGAAGCAATAGTATATTCTGACTATTTTTGGAATTATGAGTCCAATGAAGTGATTTTAAAATCCATTTTAAGACTTATGGAGCTCAAGAATTTGAAAGGAATTTTTGGCCAGCCTAGGGCAAACCGTGGAGGAAGGCCTAGTTTGGGGATGCAGTGCTCATTTTCAGCAAACGGTTAGTCAATTTTTGGTGTCTTATGTGTAATAGAGATGGGAGGTGTGGTTTTAGGGACAGAAAAATAATTCTGAAAGAGCTAGTGCCATGTAGAAGCCGAGGGTAGCTCAAGTGCACCGACAGAAGGAATCAAGTCTAAGGGAGCCTAGATCTATTTGCAGAGTGATGACATCCATGACAGGGATATAGATGGTATTCTAAGCCCATTGGTTCAGTTAAATAACCATTGGAGTTAACTGTGGAACTTGTAAAAGAAACTTTACCATAATCCCAAAGAGTTAAGTCAAGATGACAAAAGCACAAGGAGACGTAGCCCACGATATTCGAGTGAACTCCTAGATTAATTTTGTTGTTATGTGTGAATGTTTTATTGTTGCGTTATATTTTTGTTACACATGTTTTATTTTAGAAAAAAAAAATGGACTTAAGACACTTAAACAGTTAAAAGTCATACACCTTGTTTGGGTTCCCATGTTTTGGCCAGATTGGCAAGAGCAAAAGATGAGACAACATCAGAACCGCTTTGGGGCCCTAGGATCTAGCCCTCCTGGACCCGAAGAGGGATCTCTCCAATAAAACAAAGAATGGTATATCTTTGAAAGCTCACAATGAGATGTTAGGCTAGGTATGAAGCACAAAGGGGGTTTTAAAATGATTTGGTTAGTTGGTTGCTAGGTTGGTCATGAGATCATAGACTGAGAAAGTGATGGGGGAAAAGAAAAAAACAACAGGATGTTTCAACAAAGAGGATAGGTCAAGAAAGTGCCATCTATTGGGCTATGGAGTCATGAAAGGTGATTACATGCAACAACTAGCCAAAGCTTTCAGAGGGCAAGTCATCTACACTAAAGGATATTTTAGATAGATGATGGGGTGGAAACATTAAGGATTGAAAGTGAGAGAAGGAAAGCAACCTATTTTCTGTCTATAGATCAGGTAAGAGGTCATTTAAATCTAGACCTGCTTGGAAATACTCATAGGCAACTCTGAAAGAGGGACAAAGTGGCAGCTTATAGATCGAACCAGAGGTCATTTAACTCCAGGTCAGCTTTAGCATGCTCTAAGAGAAAACAGAGATATGTTTAACGAAGAGATCTTAGGAAGGTCAGTTGGTCGCACAAGGATCCTAGTGGACAGGGCTAACTCTAATCCCCAGTGTTCCCAAATCTTCCAGCTTAAACCCAACAAGAACATCTAAGAACTAATTCCATCCAATTCATACATCAGCTAACAGCGTAAGGAACTACTACACTGGTTAAATGAACTGAAATCAAATCCTCATATAACACATTTAGTAGAAAAAAATTTAAGGCAAGGAGAGCAGAGACATAGGGTACCTAACAAGGGTAAATCCTATGCCATATTTCTGATGCAAGCCAGTAGAAAATGAAACAATATGAAATGTAATAAACAAAGTTAGAAGACATCACCAATAGTAATAGACCAGGATCCTGTGAAATGTGCTTTGATTAATTGATGCAAAACCAGTCACATACACTGAGCTCAATAGCTGTTACAATCCAAACTTCTCCTCCTAGCCTACTACATAGCAACTACTCTGCTATTCCCTCCCAAGACTGTTCTAACAGTCAGAATGAACCCCTCAAACTACAATGGTAGCAACCGAAAAACAACGGCCCAAAAACAACCCTTTACAATATGTTATTTTGGATTCTTATAGGAGGAAAGAAAGACAATGGTAGTTGTAAACTTAAATGCAACATTAACAATCTGAAGCAGTAGGAGGGCCAAGGCCCCTTCTGGTTTTAATCTGATCATTTATCTTTGGTACTCGTTGCAGTGTTATGGTGAATTGCACAAAAAGGCAGAATAATGATGTTAGGGTCTGCCATACCATGTCACAAATGCTCCTGATGGTGTAGGACTGCTGATAGGGCAGAAATATTCATTTGGACACAAAGTCGATTGAAACAATAATGTGTACCATGTCCTTTCATGGAAGAATGTTCCGTTGATACAGAAACCCTGATAGTATTATATTTCATTGCATTGGACCGTCTGAATGATCCATTGGGTCTTTTATTTTGATACCTTTGCCTTCTAATAAATGAATTAAGGCTTAAGATCTTCAATTACATGCCTTAACGCACTATTTTTCCCTTGATACTCTTTGCCGCTTTCTAGATTTCCTCTGACTGCAAAATCTGTGCTTTAATGGCGTCGACGAGGTTTTGCAGAGCTTTAATTCGGTCCTTCGATGAAATTTATGGTGCAGACACCTTCCGGACATCTCCCTGTAATATTGGGCTCTAAATTCAGCTTCCTCTATGCACTGCGCCATTACAATGGCGTATATGAACCATGGCGGGTTTTACCACCTGATAAACCTATAAAAACCGAAAACAGTTACCAAAAACACGTATGGAGGTGGTGGCATGGAGGAACGTGACAGTGGTAGCGTGGCGCAGACAAGGATGATGACTACAGGGGCAACAATGGAGGAAAACATGACACAGTGGAGAAAGTATGGGAAAATGTCGAGGCGGACATTTTAACGTGAAAATAATGAACTTTGACCATGGAATGAATATATATCACAGGGGCGGACGAAAGTACGGAGGAGACACGTGGAACAGCGATGTGGCGGGACTGGGAGACGGCAGAATAGTCAACAGAGGGGGGGAAAACAAATCTGGACCATCCGATCTTAAAGGAGATCGACGGTGAAAAACTACGGAGGGTGATTGAATGTGGACCGTCGATTCTGCAGATCAGATCAATGGCGGAGATTAACTGGATGGCGTGCCGTACCCTGAGTTATCGCGTGTACATCTGAGTTAACTATCGTGCATCTTCGGCGAGCGATAGTCGTTGGATGGCCCGCCCCAGATTGGACGGTCCATGGCAATATCGCTGGGCATCCACGTCCGAACAATAATGCGCGATGGACGTCGGTTAACGCGCGAGGACGGCGGTTTTCAAAAAGTTTCAGGGGACGCGTGTCACGTGATGTATGGAATTACTGGCCGATCGGTAAATATCGCCTACCCTCGAAAGGCGGTGCGATGGAAACCATATGGTTTTTGAACAGTGAAAGCAAGCAGGGACCACCGGGACGGGCGGATTCCACACCATCAGATATGTACAGATCAACGGTTGAAAACATGCTCGATATGGATGAACCATGGAACGTTGATATGGCAAATTAATGAATGACGGAGATGCGACTACGGGCGGTGAATGGGTTGCATGGTGAAAACTGCAGGGGCGGCGATCGCCGTCCATTCTGTGAAGATCAACGACGCGGAACACAGCGGAGGACTTTGACAACAAACAATCGCATCGTATTTTCTCGGTGATTACACAGGAATTTTAATGTGCCGCTCTATTTCTCCAATGCGATTAGCGCCTAAGGCTTAAGTGCTCGGTCCTGGGCTACGGGTATATGGGGAGGTGGTTGAAAGGGGCTTGCGAGAAAGGAGCTTAGGCCTATATTATGAAGAAAATATGGTTTTGGCTCATTTTTAAAGCATTTTAAGGCCAGCCAAGGGTAACGATAGGGGAATGAGGGGGATTTTGGGAAGTTTTAGGAGAATAATGGGGACTTTAGGGGAACAAAGGGAACTTTGAAAAGAGGAAAAAGTGGTAAAGTGCAACATTCTGCAGAGGTACAAGGGGCACATGAAGCCCTTTAGGAGCACAATTTTTGTCACAATCAGAGGGGTCTTGTAATGGGAAATGGCAGAAGGGATTTTATCAAAGGCAAAGGCACAGGAGACTTCAAGGATGATGTGTCTCCAGGGGAGATGCATTCATTGAAGGCTCGAAAAAAAATTTAGCCCCCCACTTTGCTTTGTCAAAAATTTATAGGGGGGCTAACAGTGGCTCCACATGGGGATGGCTTCTTCTTGAAGGAGTCAAGAATTTAGAGGATAAATCTCTGGTGTAGGCTAGGTGCCTGGTACTTGACTCATTCTTTTCTTCTCTTGGATCAGCTGCCACAGATTGTGAAGACATCAAATCAGCAAAAAAATCTCTCAAACAATCTACCTAACCGTTCTACAATCCTAGCATTTTTCTTTTAGGGTGCATTATGAACTAGCAAACCCTTTACATAATTTATTTTTACAAAAAAGAAAATAAACCTATCCTAATTCTGCCCTTATTTCTCCATGAGGCCAGATTAGACTGTTGGTCTCATATGTTTCTCTACTTAATCTAATATCTGCTAGGATTAAACTGTCTAGCAGATTACTTCTCTACATTCTAAGACAGAAATTGAAAAAAGTCAAGCCAGGATTAAACTGTCTGACTTGCAAGAATTTGCAGAAATTAAAACAACTAACTACATGCTCATAGACTGAGCTTTATTGAGCTTTTCCTACCTACCCTACTCTAACTCAAAAATTTACAAATCTAGCTTACAAACATTGTCTTCCAATGTAACCAGTCCATCAAGCGATTCCATGGCTGGTCCTTTCTGCTCAACCCCTTGAGCAGGTTGGATAGGCAGGGCAAATCCCACTCTTTTTTTTCAATAACAGCAGCTTTGAAATTTTTTCTTTCTATCTGCAACATGCTGCTCAAAAATACCTTTGATCCTTCTTCAAATGTTTGCAGGAAATGTACATAAGGATCATGAAATGATACCTGGTTATGAATATCTGGCAGGCATGCTTCAACCAGGATTTCCTCTTCTTCCACTGGATCAAGAATAATACTCTCTTGAGAAAGAGAATCTCCCTCATCTTCTTCATTTTCTAAACTGGAGGACTCATCGTATATGGCAGTGTTGTCCTCTTGGAGCTCTGATGTATTCTTCTCTGGTGTGCTGAGCTCTGTGAAGAGATCCATGTATTCTTGAGTAGTGGTTTGTTCCATTGCTTCCTCTTTTTCAAGAGAAGGCTCATTGCTTTCAACTTGCTCAAGAATCTCTTCTTTGATTTCCTCCTCCTCTTCTGAAAGGAAAGGCTGCTAGTTTCCAGTCTCATTGATGATCTGTAGTAGAGCAGAATGGAGATTCAAAGAATCTTCATCTGTTATTATACTATCAAAGCTCTCCCCATCAGTATCATAGATAGGCTAACTGGTTTCATCACTTCTCTGAAAGTGTTGGCTCTAATCTTCCTCCCATGAATCTAAGGATGATGGTCATACAAGCTCGGATTCCCTTTGAAAACACTCATCATCAAACAGATCATAAATAGAAAAATCATAACTGTAAGTAATGTCACCCACCAAACCTTCTGGATTCTCAGCAAGTATTTCTTCGTCCTAATCCACAAAGGAGCCTTTAGGATCTGAATCATCAAACTCAAGAGATGAATGAGAAGGAGCGTGTGTTCTACAAAATATTTCGGAGGTGGACCACTGGTTTAATATTCGATCAATCTCTTCTTCTGTCAAAAGAGGGGTTTCCCTCTCATCATGGCCAGAAGAACAACAGTCCTCACTCTCTTGTATTAGCTGACTGGGAGGCGGGATGTTTACTTGAGCCTCTTCTTCCACATCAGATTCTTCCTCCTCTATATGGTCTCTTGTTTCCTCAAGGCAGCATTCCCCATTAGCTTTTGCCACTAGGTCCTGATTTTCTCTAGTCAGTGTAACACAAGACACAGGTAAGCAATCAGGCAGTTCCTGATCACTTTCCTCTTGGTCTCCTACAGATTCTTGGGCATCATACATGTCTTGCTCGTCTTCTAGGTCTTGATTTTGTTCTTGTTCTGGAAGATGCATGGGCAGTTCGAAATAATCATCATTTGCATTCAGGTTAGCCATGTACATTTCCAGAACTTTACCAGACGTTTCTGTTAATTCATTTAATTGATTATACAGAGCATCATACTTTGTATCTCTATCCATGTTTGGATTCATGCTTATGCAAAGAAGGCTACTGCTTCTTCTCAACCAGTTCAAAGTCTTCCACCAGTGGAGTCATTTGGTCTTTTGGGAGTTATGGAGTGTGGAGTCGCCAGGTGGATGTATATGAATGCTTGAAGCAGGATGATGTCCACTATCAACAATGAGATGCCAATATAAAGGAAAAGTGGTCTCGTCCCCAGCGAAGTCACCATTATGTTGGAGTTCCCATGTTTTGGCCAGATTGGCAAGACCAAAAGATGAGACAACATCAGAACCGCTTTGGGGCCCTAGGATCTAGCCTTCCTGGACCCGGAGAGGGATATCTCCAATAAAAAAAAGAATGGTATATCTTTGAAAGCTCACAATGAGATGTTCGGATAGGTATGAAGCACAAAGGGGGGCTTAAAATGATTTGGTTGGTTGGTTGCTGGGTTGCTCATGAGATCATAGATTGAGAAAGTGATGGGGAAAAGAACAAAACAGCAGGATGTTTCAGCAAAGAGGATAGGTCAAGAAAGTGCCATCCATTGGGCTATGGAGTCATGAAAGGTGATTACATGCAACAACTAGCCAAAGCTTTCAGAGGGCAAGTCATCTACACTAAAGGATCTTTTAGATAGATGATGGGGTGGAAACATTAATGATTGAAAGTGAGAGAAGGAAAGAAACCTATTTTCTGTCTGTAGATCAGGTTAGAGGTCATTTAACTCCAGACCTGCTTGGACATACTCATAGGCAACTCTCAAAGAGGGACAAAGGGGCAGCTTATAGATCGGACTAGAGGTCATTTAACTCCAGGTCAGCTTTAGCATGCTCCAAGGGAAAACAGAGATAAGTTTAATGAAGAGATCTTAGGAAGGTCAGCTGGTCGCACAAGAATCCTAGTGGACAGGGCTAACTCTAATCCCCAGTGTTCCCAAATCTTCTAGCTTAAACCCAACAAGAACATCTAAGAACTGATTCCATCCAATTCATACATCAGCTAGCAGCGTAAGGAACTACTACACTGGTTAAATTAATTGAAATCAAATCCTCAGATAACACATTTAGCATAACAACATTTAAGGTAAGGAGAGCAAAGACATAGGGTACCTAACAAGGGTAAATCCTATGCCATATTTCTGATGCAAGCCAGCAGAAAATGAAACAATATGAAATGTAATAAACAAAGTTAGAAGACATCACCAATAGTAATAAACCAGGATCCTGTGAAATTTGCTTTGATTAATTGATGCAAAACCAGTCACATACACTGAGCTCAATAGCTGTTACAATCCAAACTTCTCCTCTCAGCCTACTACATAACAACTACTCTGTTATTCCCTCCCAAGACTGTTCTAACAGTCAGAATGAACCCCTCAAACTACAACGACAGCAACTGAACAACAACAGCCCAACAACAACCCTTTAAAACATGTTCTTTCAGATTCTTATAGGAGGAAAGAAAGACAATGGTAGTTGTAAACTTAAATGCATCATTAACAATCTGAAGCAGTAGGAGGGCCGTGGCCCCATATAGTTTTAATATGAGCATTTATCTTTGGTACTCGTTGCAGTGTTCTGGTGAATTGCACAAAAAGGTAGAATAATGATGTTAGGGTCTGCCATGTCGTGTAACAAATGCTCCTGATGGTGTAGGACTGCTGATAGGGCATAAATCTTCATTTGGACACAAAGTCGACTGAAACAATAATGTGTACCGTGTCCTTTCATGGAAGAACGTTATGTTGATACGGAAACCCTAATAGTATTATATTTCATTGCATTGGACCATCTGGATGATCCACTGGGTCTTTGATTTTGATACCTTTGCCTTCTAATAAATGAATTAAGGCTTAATATCTTCAATTACATGCCTTAACGCACTATTTTTCCCCTGATACTCTTTGCCGCTTTCTAGATTTCATCTGACTGCAAAATATGTGCTTTAATGGCACCGGCGAGGTTTTGTAGAGCTTTAATTCAGTCCTTCGATGAAATTTATGGCGCAGACACCTTCTGGACATCTCTCTGTAATATCGGGCTCTAAATTCAGCTTCCTCTGTGCATTGCGCCATTACAATGGCGTATATGAACCATGGCAGGTTTTACCACCTGATAAACCTATAAAAACCGAAAACAGTTACCAAAAACACGTATGGAGGTGGTGGCATGGAGGAACGTGACAGTGGTAGCGTGGCGCAGACAAGGATGATGACTACAGGGGAAACAATGGAGGAAAACATGACACAATGGAGAAAGTATGGGAAAATGTCAAGGTGGACGTTTTAACGTGAAAATAATGAACTTTGACCATGGAATGAATATATATCATGGGGGCGGATGAAAGTACAGAGGAGACACGTGGAACAGTGACGTGGCGCGACCGAGCAACAGCGCAATAGTCAACAGCGGGGGGGAAAAAAAATCTGGACCGTCCGATCTTAAAGGAGATTGACGGTGAAAAACTACAGAGGGTGATTGAATGTGGACCGTCGATTCTGCAGATCAGATCAATGGCGGAGATTAACTGTTTGGCGCGCCGTACCCTGAGTTATCGTGTGTACATCTGAGTTAACTATCGTGCATCTTCAGCGAGTGATAGCCGTTGGATGGCCCGCCCCAGATTGGACGGTCCATGGAAATGTTGTTGGGCATCCACGTCCAAACAATAATGCGCGATGGACAGTGTTTAACGCGTGAGGACGAAGGTTTTGAAAAAGGTACAGGGGACGCATGTCACGTGATGTATGGAATCGCTGGCCGATTGATAAATACCGCCTACCCTCGAAAGGCGGTGCGATGGAAACCATATGGTTTTTGAACAGTGAAAGTGGGTGGGGACCACCGAGACGGGCGGATTCTGCACCATTGGATCTGTACAGATCAACGGTTGAAAATGCACTCGATATGGATGAACTATGGACCGTTGATCTGGCGAATTAACGAACGGTGGAGATGCGACTATGGGCGGTGAACGGGTTGCACGGTGAAAACTGCGGGGGCAGCGATCGTCGTCCATTCTGTGAAGATCAACGACGCGGAACACAATGGAGGACTTTAACAAAAAAACAATCGCATCGGATTTTCTCGGTGATTACACAGGAATTTTAATGTGCCGCTCTGTTTCTCCGATGAGATTAGCGCCTAAGGCTTAAGCGCTCGGTCCTGGGCTACGGGTATATGGGGAGGTGGTTGAAAGGGGCTTGCGGGAAAGGAGCTTAGGCCTATATTATGAAGAAAATATGGTTTTGGCTCATTTTTAAAGCATTTTAAGGCCAGCCAAGGGTAACGATAGGGGAATGAGGGGGATTTTGGGAAGTTTTAGGAGATTAAGGGGGACTTTAGGGGAACAAAGGGAACTTTGACAAGAGGAAAAATGGGTAAAGTGGGACATTTTGCAGAGGTACAAGGGGCACATGAAGCCCTTTAGGAGCATAATTTTTGTCACAATCATAGGGGCCTTGTAATAGGAAATGGCAGAAGGAATTTTATCAAAGGCAAAGGCACATGAGACTTCAAGGATGATGTGTCTCCAGGGGAGATGCATTCATTGAAGGCTCGAAAAACAATTTAGCCCCCTACTTTGCTCTATCAAAAATTTATAGGGGCGCTAACACACCTCTTTCAAGCATAAGTTCCGCAAATTGTCAAGTATAAGCTAGATCCTTTATTTGTTTAACTTAGTGGTAGGTTCTTGAAAATCATAACAAGTTATCCAACCCTTTTTCAGATCATTGCTAGAGGAAAAACAACGACAAAAAACTCTCTTGTTTAACACAGTGAAACGACTTCAGAAAGATATGGTTCGTGTAATAAGTGACAATGAAATACTAATGCAAGAATAGGAAAGAATCCTTAAAATCCTCTCAGATAGAAAAAAATATCCTACATTACATCCTAGTGCTGAAAGGAATACTCATGAAGAGGAGCAACAACAATAAATTAATGACAATCCGGAATGAATTCATACTCATAAGAGTAACAAAAACACAACTTATCATGAAGAAAAGTCTGGAAGTGCTTCGAAACAACAGGAAATGAAGAAACATAAATTAGAATTACAAGGTGAATTCCAGAAGATTAAACAACCTACTTTTGATGGAGAAGTGGAAGAAATGGCGGAAGCATGGATAATAAACATGAATAAATATTTTCAGGTTTATGAATATAACAACAAGCTTAAGCCTCAATTGGATATTTATCAGTTGTAGGAGAAGGCCACCTTATGTTGGGAGGAAGTGAATAATGTGTAGGGAATTGCAGATCATAATGTAACATGGGATGAATTCTAGTAATACTTCAAATAAAAGTATCTAAAATAATGATTTTATGATGAAAAGTTGTGAGATTTTCATGACTTAAAGTTGGTATATCTATCCATGGATGAGTTCATCACTAAATTCACCTCCTTGTTAAGGTATGTACCATATCTGAGGGACGATAAAGAAAAGGTGAAAAGGTTCTTCAGTAGTCTGCCTACTCATATGAAGGAGAGAATTGAATTTGTGGATCCAAATACCATGGATGAGATGATCCGAGAAGCATGAATGTGCTATCAATATTCTAAGGCTAAAGGAGAAGTGGGTAGAATTCGGCCACGAAAGAAAGGGAAGAAAAGCACCCCAAATTTCAAGCATAGTAGACTTGTAAATTTTAAGCATGCTGCAAGAAACTTAGAAAATAAAAAATTTGGGAAAAAATCAGTAAAAGCCTAAATGGATAGTAGATGAGAGGCCCACTGAAGCATCCAGTAGGATAGAACTAGGATAGTCCTAGAAGCTGCCACTATAATGTTGGGGATGTGGAGGAGCACATTATTTTAAGAACTGCCCTCATCGTGGAAAGAATGATGTTACATCCAACTTACAAGATCCTGATACAGTAGGAGATGTTGCATGAAACATACCCAAAATCAATGTTTCACTAGAGGACCGATAAGCGGATTACCAACCAATGATGACAGTACTAGAAGGTAAGTTCTATTCCCAAACTGTTTCCATTTTTATTGATCCAGGTGCCAGTTTAAGTTACATAAATCCTCTAATAGTTGAAAATAGTAAATTACAAAGTCAGAAATTTAAAAGTCCCTGGTTGGTACAATTGGCTACCGGGGTAAAGAGAAGAGTTAGTGCAAAAGTTTCGAATTGCATTCTAGAAATTCGAAGGCAACAAATAATTGTCACAATATTTTTCATTGGTCACTATTATATTGTAAGGAGAAAATCATTCATTTCAAGGCAGAAGATGGAACTCACCAAGAATTAGAGGGAATTAAGAAACCCCTTCATCTACCCCCCATTACAACATCTCAATTATATAAATGTATTAGAAAAGGTTGTCATCTCTATGCTATTCAAGTGGGGTTTACTAATTATAATGATAAGACTCTTATGCTGGATAATATTCCAGTTGTGCAGGAATTTGTGGATGTATTTCCCGAGAATATTGCAGGATTACCCCCAAAACGAGACATTGAATTCACTATAGAGTTTCTACCCAGAGCAACACCTATATCATGAACACCATATAGAATGAGTGTTCTAGAATTGAAAGAGTTGAAAATGGAGCTGCAAGAGCTATTAGATAAAGGATACATTCAACCAAGTGTATCCCCATGGGGATCACCTGTATTTTTTTTAAAAAAGAAATATGGTACAATGAAGATGTGCATGGACTGCCGACAACTTAACAAGACGACTGTAAAAAATAAGCATTGATTACCCTGAATACATGATATTTTTGATCAAGTAAAAGAAAAGATAGTATTTTGAAATATTTATCTGAGATCTGGGTGTCACTAGATCTGAATTAAAGAATAAGACATATCCAAAACAACATTTCGTACTACGTATGAGCATTATGAATTTAATTTAAGACTTATTTAAGATAGCATTTCCTGTGATGTTCCTTTTTCAGAAATATCGCAAGTCTGTGCCAGAGATGGACTGCGGGGGAATTTTCCTAATATGTCACCTTCTAAAGAAGGATGAGATTCGGAGGCTTTTTGGCCCTTTGCAGACTCTGTCTACAAATATGTGAAATTCCCTAGTAGGAATGGCTAGCAACCCAAGCCTGGAAAACGCATTTTCTAGAAGTGGAGGTAGCAGAATTTGATCCCTGGTATGGGATCCTTCAAATATGTCTATTTGGAGCTGAAATCCTGAAGTGGACTCAAAACAATTCCTTCTAGGAGCTTGAGACAAGCCTCCTTCACCTGTTATCTTTAGAAAGGGCCCAATGAAGAGGATTGCAACAACACTTTGCTCAACAAAGGAAATGACTGCGTTATTTCTAATGAGCCATGTCACATGAAGATGAAATCAATCTATAAATATATGTGCAACAGAAAATGTAGACAAACTCTTGAGGAATCTCTTACTTAAAGAAAGCCAAAGAATCTTAAGGAGACAATGTACATAAGAATGGAGAAAACACTGCTCACATATTCTATTCCTACTAAGACTGCGCAGTCTATGGGAGGTACTGAAGTAGTAAATACATAAACATGAATGATACAAGAATGTAAGCTCAAATAAGAAGTGGGAGCAAGGCTTCAACCCTTGAAAATACAATACAACAATCCTCTAAGAGGATTGGATGAAAACTAGAAAAAATGGCATTTTACCCCAAAATGCCGGAGTTGCTGGGCAGCTGCTGCAGCTCAATAGAAACTAGAAATGAAAGGAGCTTGCTGAATGTGATGCCTTTGCTAAATCAACTCCTTTATTCAATGTTCTAGATGAAAGGCTAATCCTTTCATTGAAGATATCACCACCCACTGAAATGCTGCAACCCTCACTGCAAATGCTCTCTATGAACTGCGCAATCAAGGAAGAGGGATGCTCTTATGCTGATGGAAATGATTGGACTGATGCCAAAGATGATGGAATGAAGATCAGAAACTCTCTCACTGATCTCCCAAAGGAAAGGAGAATCCCTCCTATGAAATACAATGCTGGAAGTGATGTTGAGAAACCCTCCCCTGCAACAACCAGCAACATAACTCAACCACCAATGGAGACTGCGTTGGAGCTGAATGAAATGCTTTGGCCTCAAGACAGAATATGGGTAATATTAATAACAAGCTCTTCTAAGAGCTACTCAATGGAAGAGATGGGATTCTCTCCCGAGAACACCTAGTGCTAGCAGCACTGCATCTCAGCTAAACAGCTAGACAATGCTCTTATCTGAGAAGAAAAGAAAAATGATAATCTAAAGCATGAATGAGAATGGTTGCTTTGTTCTCCTTTTAAAAAAATTAGAGATGCTTTTCCATGGTCCCCACACCTTAGGGTTTCCTCTCTAGAATGATCTCCTCCTCATCCAAACTGCGCTGGCCCACCAAGGGAATCTTATCTTCTATATCTGCGCAGTCAACTTGGCCCCTTCTAGAATTATCCACCTGAAATTTGTCTCTTTTCACGCATGGGGTGTGAAATCCAATTATTTATTGACCCCTTTTCACATTAAAATGGTTCCTTATTCAGATTTTTATTATCAATGGGTTTTCCTACCCATTTATTCTTCTCCTAAAGCAAAAACAAAAGTTTTTAATGTTCCAAAATTTTTTGGAACATTACAGTCCTCCCTTCCCAAATGTTGCTTGCCCTCAAGCAACTTGTAAGGATAGAACCGTAGGATTTCCTCCTCCTCCAACTGTATCATCCACTTATGATGAACTCCCCATGAAGAATGAGATGTTGTATCAACATAGAGTCTCCATACTGCTCCTCTCAAGTAATTTAAAATAGCCAATGTGGCTATCATCATGAACATGGAATGTACTCAAGAAGGCAATAAGGTGTTGTCTAGAGGTCTCCTCAAGGCATGATGTCAAAATTAATTGGGAAGAACATTCCCCTGATGTGAAGCCTCCATCCCCAAGCAATCATCCACAAGAATTTAGTCACCTCCAGATAAGGAAATTGCTGAATATCTTCTTCCACCTTGAGCTCCAACAATGAAGGTGGGCTAAAAATATGAAAGTGGTAGGCATCATAGTATACCCCACGCTGTTCACCTTTCCACTTATGAAAAGCGTAGAGTGAAGGTTGCTCTTGGGCTGCAGAAATTTTGCCCTCAAGTGGCAAGATGAAGTTTGGATCTGCAAAGATCTTCCCTCCTCCATTGTGAAGCAAGCTAGCCCAATGTATCTCCTTTGTGATGGGAAGGAGATCAACACCATCATATGATTCCCCATCACTCCCATGGCTCACCTCAAGAAGTAATAAATGCTGAACTATGGTGGCCACATCATCCCTCATGCTCCCCTTAGAGCATGTCTTGCAAAAAGTGTGGGGATCTTCTCCCCCCAAGGTCACATCCATCCTATATGTCATCCTTCCAATCATGCTCCCAACCAAAGTGTGATCTATAGAAGCATAGAGAGCCATAATGAAATTCATGCTGGTTTCCATATGTAGTGAGTAAGTGGGGCAATGATCCCTCATATGCAACCAACACATCTTGAGCATAAGCTGCAATAGAGAATGACAAAAGATGTGGTTCCCCAACCACCAGTTTGCTGCTACATTCTCTTAATGAATTTGGAGAAAATGAGTGATTTATGATGCATGGTGAGCATATCCTCCAAAATACAAATCTCCCCGAAGTCCATCAAGGGGATGATCATCAACTATGCTCTTGGCCCCAAGTAGACCAAAGAGCCCTTGACAAAGAATGCTCCTCCTTGGAGCATCATCCTGCATATGCATGGTTAAGGAATCAACATGTAAATCATATAAATGAACAATATCCTTGCCATGTTTTCTGCTCATGCAAAGGGATCAACTCATAGATGAATCTCTCCTCTTCCTCCTAAGGAAAAGAAGTGACTATGCCCACTCCTCCAAAGAGTGGTGTGCATATACTGCTCCCATGCCAACTGTACAAGTGGGAAGGCTACTGTCCCTCCCTTTCTTCCCTTGCCATAACGCAAGTACTAAAAGGAGAGTGCGTAAGAATGATAATGAGGGAATGCTACCCTCTTCTTTGGTTTTACCCAAAACCCCTAGCACTGCAACAAGCTGTCCCAAGGCCTCCGCACTGTTGAAATCAGGGATTGATGCCTCACTGTTTGAAGCATCTATCTTCCTCTTCTAAACCAGTGGCCTCCTTGGTGTGATGTCCCTACTCAATGAGAAATTCTCATTTGAAGATGACTGTATACATGGATGTACAACCCTGTCCATGCTTCCACTGCACAGCTCAGTGACCTTCCTAGGTGTAATGACCTCCAAAAATGAATAGAGATGGGCCCACCTCATCACATGGTGCTGGGTCTCTCCTCTATCTTCTTCCTGAATCTTCATGGTTTTACACCTCATCTGCCATGGCACATGTGAATCATGAAGTGTGCCTTGATCTCCATGCATGAGATCCTGGGGACCTTCTTGCAAAGACACAAGAATCCCTCTATTTGGAGCAGAAGCTCCTTCCTACTCTGCATGAGGCACTAGATGATCTCTAGATTAGTCAGCGATGTTGCCCTCTGTCTCTGCAATAAAATTGGGCAACACCCCAATAATCTGATCCACCTTTGAAAAAGAGAGCTCTTTGGTTTGTTGCTCAAAGGTGTGGGATGAAATTTTAGCCTCCAACAAGGCTTGATGCAAGTTTTCAGTGCCTCTAATGGTTTCTTGAGGTGGTACTGCATTTCTATGCAAGGGTTTTGTTTGAGCCCCTTGGTTTAACTCCATCTCATGAGTTCCAAGAATGTTCTGATCAAATACTTTCACCAATGACTTAGTGAAATTCACATAAGATGAGGCTTTAACATTCTTAAAAGAAATGGACTCAAGTTTCCACCATGCATGAGCCTTACCTCTAAAATGAAATGTTGCAACCTTGTTGATTTCTTCTTCTAAAATGTGGTGCTGCTGTTGGAAGGTGTTTGGCTCCTCCACCCAATCTTTGGCTGAATAAGAAGGCGAACCTCCAAAAGTAGATAGATGAAATCTATCTTGCTGCTTCTTCTGCTTCACCTTGCTCTTGCAAAACTTAGAAAAAGTGGGCTGATTTCTGAATCCATGAGTGTGAGCCTCATACTCCTTCAAGAAATCACTAAGGGTTTCCTCCTTAGTCACCTTTCCTCCTTCTTTCATCTCCCTCACAGGAATGCTGGGGCTTTGACTGCGTTGTTCATCATGGTGTGTGGATGCATGCTTACCCTCACCATGTGCAAATCTAGGGCTCCCTTTAGTTTCGAACCCTCTTTGAGATTCTCCATCAATCTTCCTCCTAACTTTTCTAAAATCTTCATGTGTGCCTTGCATATATTTGGGAAGAAGACTTGTGAGTATTTTCTTCTCCTTTCTTCCAAGAGATGGAGTCTCTCTCCTGCTCAACTCTTTATTTCCTCCTACATGAGAATAGGAAGTGCGAGGGTCTTCCTTTTTTGTTTTCTCTTCCTCCTTGGGGAGGTTATTCTCTTTCTCAAAAATGGATGAGATCAATCTCATCCTCTTCATCATCTTATTCTTCTTTCTTGGGCTTGAAGGCCACAGGCTGAGCCAAGAAAGGTGTTATGATACCACTGGGATGTTCCTTTTTCAGAAATATCACAAGTCTGTGCCAGAGATGCACTATGGGGGCATTTACTGGATATGTCACCTTCTAAAGAAGGGTGATATCTGGAGGCTTTTTTGCCCTTTGCAGACTCTGTCTACAGATATGTGAAATTCCCTAGTAGGAATGGCTAGCAACCCAAGCCTGGAAAACACATTTTCTAGAAGTGGAGGCAACATAATTTGATCCCTAGTCTGGGATCCTTTAAATATATATATTTGGAGCTGAAATCCTAAAGTGGACTCAAAAAAATTCCTTCTAGGAGCTTGAGACAAGCCTCCTTCACCTGCTATCTTTAGAAAGGGCCCAATGAAGAGGACTTCAGGAACACTTTGCTCAAAAAAGGAAATGAATGCGTTATTTCTAATGAGCCATGTCACATGAAGATGAAATCAATCTATAAATATATGTGCAGCAGAAAATGTAGACAAACTCTTGAGGAATCTCTTACTTAAAGCAAGCCAAAGAATCTCAAGGAGACAATGTACATAAGAATGGAGAAAACACTACTCACATATTCTATTCCTACTAAGACTGTGAAGTCTATGAGAGGTACTGAAATAGTAAATACATAAACATGAATGATACAGAAATGTAAGCTCAAATAATAATGGGGAGCAAGGCTTCAACCCCTGAAAATACAATACAACAATCCTCTAAGAGGATTGGATGAAAACTAGACAAAATGGCATTTTACCCCAAAATGCCTGAGTTGCTGGGCAACTGCTGCAACTCAATAGAAGCTGGAAATGAAAGGAGCTTGCTGAATGTGATGCCTTTGCTGAAACAAATCCTTTATTCAATCTTATAGATGAAAGGCTGATCCTTTCATTGAAGATCTCACCACCCACTGAAATGTTGCAACTCTCACTGCAAATGCTCTCTATAAACTGCGCAGTCAAGGAAGAGGGATGCTCTTCTGCTGATGGAAATGATTGGCTTGATGCCAAATATGATGGAATGAAGATCAGAAACTCCCTCACTGATCTCCCAAAGGAATGGAGAATCCTTCCTCTGAAATACAATGCCGGAAGTGATGTTGAGAAACCCTCCCTTGCAACACCCAGCAACACAACTCAACCACCAATGGAGACTGTGCTGGAACTGAATGAAATGCTTTGGACTCAAGCCAAAATATGGGGAATATTAAGAACAATATCTTCCAAGAGCTACTCAATGGAAGAGATGGGATTCCCGCCAGACAGCACCCAATGCTAGCAACATTGCATCTCAGCTAAACAGTTAGAGAATGTTCTTGTCTGAGAAGACAAGAAAAATGATAATCTAAAGCATGAATGAGAATGGCTTCTTCGTTCTCCTTTAAAAAAAATAAGAGATGCTTTGCCATGGGCCCCACACCTTAGGGTTTCCTCTCTAAAATGATCTCCTCCTCATGAAAACTACACTAGCCCACTAAGGGAATCTTATCTTCTCTATCTACGCAGTCAAATTGGCTTCTTCTAGAATTATCCACCTGCAATTTGTCTCTTTTCACACATGGGGTTTGAAATCCAGTACTTTATTGACCCCTTTTCACATTACAAGGGTTCCTTATTCAGATTTTTATTATCAATGGGTTTTCCTACCCATTTATTCTTCTCCTAAAGAAAAAAAAAAGTTTTTAATGTTCCACAAAATTTTGGAACATTACATTTCCTATCACTTCTTTGCAGTGAAAGGGACAATTCTTCAAGTGGACCAAGGAGTGCCAAGATAGTTTCAAATATCTAAAAGAACGATTAACTATTTCTCCTGTATTAAAGGTGCCAGACCCAAACAAGGAATTTGAAGTCTGCACAGATGCGTGTAAGGAAGGGGTAGGGGACATTATTAACACAAGATGGAAAATTAATAGCGTACGAGTCCAGGAAGTTAAGGGATCATGAACAATGATACTCCACTTATGATTTAGATCTAACTACAGTAGTGCATGCCCTCTGAATCTAGAGACATTACCTATTGGGAAAAAGGTTTGTGTTAAGAATTGACCATAGTAGCCTGACCAACTATTTTAAACAATCTGATTTTAATGCTTTCCAAGCAAGGTGGAATTCATTTCTAAGTGAATTTGACTTTTATATTGAACATGTAAAAAGGAAAGAGAATCATGTAGCTGATGCCTTAAGTAGGAAACTAGATTTCATCTACAAACCCTATTTTAATCAGGCATAATTTATATTTATGGAGAAAATTATAGAAGTAGTAGAAAAAGACGTTGAATATCAATTTTTGTGGCAGCGAGAAAAAGAGGAAAAAAAAATAAAAAAATCAGATTATAAAATTAATGACAAACTACTTTTGCTATTTCGGGGAAATATATTCATACCAAATCAAATGAGCCTGAAAGGGTTGATTTTAGATGAATACCATTAGAGTTCCTATGCAGGACATCTCGGTTATCAGAAAATGCTGTCAACAACAAGAACAGACTATTATTGGCATGGAATGCGTAAAAACATTGCAGAATATCTAACCAAGTGTTTATAATGTCAGCAAGTTAAGGTAGAACACCTGCACCTAGCGGGATTTGTTCGGCCTATCCATGTACCAGAATAGAAATGGGAAGTTATATCCCTTTATTTTATTATAGGATTATCCAGAAGAAAAAGACACAATGATTCAATTATGGTGGTGGTAGATTGGCTCAATAAGGTAGCTCATTTTATACTTGTTTAGTCAACCTACAAGACTGTTCATATTGTTGGCATCTTTATGAGAGAAATTTTTATATTGCATGTCATTCTGAGAGTTTTCATCTCAGATTGAGACGTAAAATTCACATCAGCTTTTTGGAAGGCACTATTTACAGGATTGGGAACACATATTCAATTTAGTACAACCTATCATCCCCAAATGGATGGCCAAAATAAAAGGGTGAATCAAATACTAGAAGTCATGTTATGCATGTATGTCATGTAGTAACCCACAAGATGGGAAGAATATTTGCATTTGATTGAATTCGCCTACAATAACAGTTATCAAGAATCCATCAAAATGAGTCCTTTTGAAGCAATGTATGGAAGACAATGCCAAACTCCTATGAATTGGATTAGTCTAGAAAACAAACTAATGCTCAGACCAGATATGTTAGAAGAGATGGATCATGAAGTAAAGAAAATCCGGAAAAATCTAAAGGCATCTCAAGAGAGGAAAAAAGTGTATGCAGACATAAAGAGAACCTTTTGATAATTTTAAGTTGGTGACCACATCTATGTATGGATTAAGCCCAAGAAAAATACCTTAAGGTGGATTACTTGTGCCAAATTCCCCCCCCCATGTACTGTGGATGCTTCCAAATTCTGGAAAGGATAGGGCTGATAGCCTATCAACTTGCCTTGCCTAGTCATATATTGGTGCACAAGGTGTTTCTTGTGTCACTAATGAAAAGATACATACACTAACCCATGCATGTGATACAATGGAAGAATGTACATGTAAGTTATGTTTATGCTATAACACTTAGAAATATGGATTTTAATCCAACTAATGTAAAAAAATTTCGTGTCCACGGGTAGAACCAGATGATGAATTTCTCATAAAACCCCAACATATTCTTGATCAGAGAGAAATAACACTCCAGAGACGAGTAATCCCCCAAGTTAAAGTGCAATGGCACTTCATCCCAGAGGAGGCCACTTGGGAGGATGAGAACTCCATACAAGAATTCCACCCTCAACCGTTTGTTGGAATGGAGTAAACACCGAGCACAATGTTTTCCTCTAGTGGGGGAAGATGTAACACCCTGTTTCATTTTTACATTATGATTAAAAATACTTTTTTATTTT
This sequence comes from Pinus albicaulis, assembly GCA_034641835.2. Lineage (NCBI taxonomy): Eukaryota > Viridiplantae > Streptophyta > Pinopsida > Pinales > Pinaceae > Pinus > Pinus albicaulis. The sequence goes on from CM076569.1 coordinate 317,029,275, forward strand.
CTGAAGTTAAAGATACATTTGATGACTAGTAAAAGGACATTAATGATTATGCCTATTCCTTAGTGAAAAGAAAACTTGAATTTTAATTATGAATAAAATTATATTGAGGAAAGACTTAACTTAAAGGTAAAAATAATTCCAAGATCCAGAGTAAAGATTGGGAGGAAGTTTTTTCTGAAATTTACCTTTCCCCAAAGAGGATAAAAATAAATCCCAAGGGAGAAAAGGGGGCTATGTTCTTAAAGAAAAGAAAAAGGTTAAAAACCACTAGGTGTGGAAAAGGAGTTGTACAGAGCTGGTCTAGAACAAGTGGAGCTCTATAACCTGATAGGAGATTAGAGTGGATGGAGGTCCTGAGGCCTAACTCTTGAATATATTTCTTTCTAGAGGACTCTGTTGTGGAGCTTGGGGGTAGCAAAGGATGTAATAGCCTCTGTCAAGGTTGGGAGGAGTCTTAAGTTAAGCTAAAGATAATCTAAGTTAAGTATAAAAACTACTATTTGTAATTTGATAAACTACTGTGGAAAGTTATCTTATTTTTCCTAAAATGTTAATTTATTATTGTTCTATTTTTTGGAGAAAAAATTATAAATTGTTCAAAAGATATTAGGAAAAGATATCACAATTATACTTTTCATTAAATATTATTCAAGAAAATATTGAATACATAAAACTCTAAACTAAATTTCAAAGAAGAGTATAATTCTAGTATTTTCAAAGAATAATAACTAATGAGAAAGGAAAATAGGTCATTTATATATTCTCTGTGAAATAAATTTCATCATGAAAGGACAGTAAAAAGCAGAAATGTAAACTTACAACAGATAAACATGATATGAAACAATAAATTTATAGTAAACTTGGAAAATGCTAAAACCCTCTAGCAAGCTCATGGATTAGAAAATTTTGTAGAGGTTTAGACCCTAGATGGTTCTAGTCCTATAGCCGTTGAAATTCCAAGCTTTAGAGTAAAAATAATATCATATTCAATGAAAGGAAAAAACCATATTTACGGGAAAATATTGTTGTTATAACAGAGTCGCTATTACGATCAGTAAATAAACTACAATGGTAATATAAAGTAAAAATTGTGCGAAGAATGAGTCTAAATCTTCCCAAAGGAAGAAAACTATAACTAAGAGAAAATATCTGTAAGGTGAAGTATTGATTCTCACATTAGTTGTAAATGTTATACATAAATATACTCGACTGGTAAAGACTTAAAAATTATAGGTATGCCCGACCCAAAATTATTACAAATAGAACAAATGGAACTTATGCAATAACAAATCCAAAGGGTTCAAAACCTCAAGAAAATATTGCATGTCCTTAAAACTGTATATATCTAAAATAAAAATAAGACAAGCCACTACGTGCAAGACATGGAGACCTCACCAGTAGATAAGAAACCTGGTTAGGGTCTCAAAATGATAAACCTGTACATGCGGCAGGAATGGTTCCTAATAGGCCAGAAATTAAGGGCTGATTACAACCTTAATAATGAAGCAGGAAGCCGAGGTACGTTTAACTTACCTGAAAGTATGGAGGCAGTCATGGTCGGAGACAAGCATCACAACTAGCATTGAGAACTCAGGTGCGGTGGTGCCTTGCAATTCAGGAGAATAATGAATATAAACATAACATGAATGATTCCATACTCAGATAACAATATAACTTCAAGAAAATGAAGAACAAAAGCTTTGGAATACGAGAAAGTCCCACCCTCATTCTTCAGGCTCTGGAAATACAAACCCGCCATGGCAAAATGAGCAGGAAGCATAGTGAACGTTGTAAGGAAAGAACCTGACTTCAACAGGTCTACTATCCTACATAAAAATCAATTTAAGAAACATTAGGAAGATATTGGATCTAAATAAAATGGTAAAAAAAAAATTAGAGAAATTCAGTCGTTCGAGAACTTACCATGAAAAAGAAACCCTTTGATGATGAACGGAGCAAAGCGAGGATAGTTGAGCTCTCTGCGGCAGGACAACCCTCATACAAACACTAACAATGAAACCCTCTTTAAAAAATATTCCTCTCACTAGTTCTCGAGAAGGCTTGAAGAATGTATAACGAGCACCATGGAAAGAAGGAAGACTTGTGAATCTCGTTACATACGCCTCGCAGAGGAGAGCTGCAATGACCAATGGCGAAAATGAGCGGAACAGGGTGACGATGGGGGCGGTAGTTCCCCTAAGGCAATTTGTTGGGATCAACACCATCCAAAATAGGGTTTGGAGGATCGATAGTCCAAAACAAATAAAGGGTGGAGTACATCTACCAGACACTTGGCAGTACAAATATTAAATAAGATAAGCATTCAATTAAAGCCAGATAACGGTTGATTAATAACATTATCCCAAATCTATCGTATGTACCTAACAGATACTTTGTGAACGCAATGAAAAAATAAATGGATGTAATCATAAGTCGCAGAAAATAGGATTTAATAAGTATAACCATAGTTTGATAATGTTATGGGATGAGAACTATAATCATACCCTCGAAGTTTAACCAACTGGTTATGCACATATTCCAAATAAATATGCTACGTTGAATGTTTATGTTTATATATGTTAACACATGATATTATAAAGTGTTAAGTTGAATGTTTATGTATATATATGTTAACACATGATATTACAAAGTGTGGTAGAAAATAATTGCTAGGTTTAAGACCATAATGAAGGTAAGAACCAATCTTTAGATTAATATGCAATTATCATAAGTTAATTATGTAGGATTTAGTTAAGTAATATATATATATATATATATATATATATATATTCACAGTTATGTTGTTGTGTTTAGTACACAAGTGTACGAAAAACACCAGTGCTTGATGGGAGTGATTGATAACCTACAGGCAATGGTCACAGGGAAAAAAGAGTTGTTAGATGGTTAGTGGAAACATCATCACATGTAGAAAAAACTAGTTTATGGAACATAGCATGCTACAAACAAGAAGAGGAAAAAAAACAACAATTACACATAAACACAAGCTCATTCGAGTAAACGAGCTAATAGTCCTAACATATAATGAATCCCCTCTTATTAGCCATTGGTGGTAAAGAGGAAGTAGAATGTTATACACTTTCAGTGATTCCTTAGAGCTATGGAGCTCTAATACCCAAAGAAAGGAGGGATTTCCCCTTGAGCTGTCTGCAGGCCTCTCTCTTCTCCTCGAACGAGTGATTGGATGTCGGACACTTGGTGCACTTCTCCTTTGGGATTGCGATGTTGGATGACCAACAACTGAATCCCTTCACTCTCTTGTTGCTTGGAAAAGACACTGCTAGTTTGTTAATGGTAAATTTTTCCAACATAACAATGTGTTCTAAATTTTTCTTCTCATGGTGGAATTTTATAGGAAAAATTCAAATCTTCTTCCCTCTCCTTGTAAAATTGTTGATAGTGACCCAAGAGCGGTGGTTGATTGAATTTTGTGCTCACTTGAGGTCTCAAGGTGGCTCTAGGTAGCTGTCCTTGTGTGGACTGAAGTGGAGAATATTTTCCTGAAGTGTGCCAAGTGGTCCCACATGGTGACCTTCTACCATACTCAGAACTGCGCGACTTATTGAGGGAAAGCCATGGAGACCAGTGCTACTTCATATAAAAATGTGTGAAGAATGCACTTTGACTGTGTCTTCTGTGCGCAATTTCATAATTTTTCCTCTTAACCTTTGAGAAAGTTGAATTTTCCAGATTCTATAATGTTTCTTAGCCTTGTAAATCCTTCTCCTTGACATTTCATGATGTATTTTTCTTGTCCGATTTTACAGTGATAACATTTTCCCCCTAATGTATGAGGTCTAGGAAGAACTATATAGCCGAAATACATTATAGTTTGTGTTTTGTATAACCCATGTTGAGAGAGAGAGAGAGAGAGAGAGAGAGAGAGATACTTGCGTGCAACCTAAGGTTGGATACCCCTTACTGTGAGTAGAAGAGGGACCATGTTTTGTCGGAAACCTGCAAGAGATAGTATAATAAAATAAATACAATTTTTCTATGAGGTGGGCATGTCCTATGCTCATGATGATTTGGATAGTTAAAATCATATCTGACAGATAAAGTTTCCGTCTGTGTCACTTATATGGTAGTGATTTGTTTATTTGGTTGATGACAATGATTGTTGACGCCCTCGGGGGAATTTTTTTTTAACGATAAGTTGAATGTAGTGCCCATATGCATAATATTGGTATAGCATATTTTATAATAAATTCTCATTGTATGCATGGGTGTATGGTTGGGACCTTCCCGTGGAAGAATTACTGAAAGGGATGCTTATAATGGCACGGGTATTCGATGAATTTTGACACAGTGGAATGGTTGTGGAATACGATATCATCTTGACATGAAAGCTTGTGTTGTAGTCGAATGTCAGGAGGATCGATGACATCCATGGAAAATGATGATTCCCATAGTGAATTACGAGGATGCCCCTATTGAGGCGGGGAATCATCCAAGCACTACAAGAAAAAAGGACATTGGTGAGGGTCATGCTTGTGATGGACCTTTAAGGTCCATCACCAATGTCACATATGGTGACAGTCCTTAAAAAAATGTCATTGTAAGTGTATATAGTGATGGTCCTTTAAGGTTCTTCACCAAAGCCATTTTCATTGACACTCTTGGTGAGGGTCGTTAAAGGCCCATCACTAATTCTCTCTTTGGCAAAACTTCTAGTGAAGAACTTTTAATGACCCTCGCCAATGCTCTTTTTGTTACTTTTGGTGACGGTCAAAAAACGTTCATCACCATTGATCATTCCAATGTGTTTTTGATGATTCTATATGCCTATTAATATATTTTATTTCAAAAGATAACGATTTAACGCCATTATTGTGGAGTATTTTTTATGATATTTCCAAGGCCATAGTGGTTAGAATCAGTTAATTTTTTAAGAAGTAATTAGTGTGTATCATTTCCCTCAAGTAATCACTATTTTAATAGAGTTTCCTATGAGTCAACACATGATTCATATCTATTAAGTTATTATCTATAAAATTCCCTTTAGATAAAGTTCCACTAGTGTGTGTAGGAAATATATTATTTAATACATAATCAAGCTCTCACAATTATATTAATGAGAAAGACCTAACACTCCTCAACAATCCGAGCACACCTTAAATTAATATTTTGTCACATACTAACATTTCTTAGCAACTCACATGTCTTGGAAGATCTTTGTACCTAGAACATCTTGTCATGAAATTGACGCCCAAGAACATGGTGGCATGTGCTAGCACAACATGGAACTCTCCTAGCATGTGTTGGCATGCATGTAGTCCCTAGCATGCCCTAGAACATCTTGGTTGAATACATTGACATACATTAGCACTTGGCACATAATCCCACTTGGCATGTATTGGGACCTATTATTAGTGTGAGTAGCATTCCCCTTTTGAAAAAGATAAAGTATTGATTTATTAACCCTCTTATGTGTTCATTTTTTTACATTTTAGCTTGGTTCTTCCTTTTGTTGCCTTAACACTTCTTGACACATATTGACATACCCTGGCACCCTGCACATCCTTAGCACCTAGCATGTATTGGCATTTCTTGGCACTATTTGGCACATATAATTATCACACCCTGGAACTCCCTAGCACACTTTGACACTCCTTTACATGCCTTGATATTCCCTAGCATGCCTTACCAGTGCTTATCATACCTTGTTACTCCCTCCTTGGCATGACAGCTATCACTCATTAACACTAGTCTCTGGCACACGTTCCTCATATTCATTAACTTCCATGAGTTTTGACCTAGTGCTCCCTTAATTTTTTTTCCTAGGACTCCTTAACACTCCTCAACATGCATTAGCACTCTCTAGCACACCTTAGCACTCTTTAACATGCCATTCCACTTCATGTCATGCATAACACTCCCTGACACATATTGGTGCTTGGCACGTGTTTGCACTTGGAAAGTCTTAGCATGTATGGAACACGTTGAGATACTTTGGTATGATTTGGCATGGTTTAATATTAAATTTATTTGAGATCAATTTTTGGAAAGTAGATGAGAAGCAACAAAGGAAGACTTGGCACTTAGAATTCACTAAGACTTTTCACTTGGCACCTATTGGTGCCTAGTGTTGGTGTGCCTAGCATGTCCCTCTTAGAAAAGGTAACTTGATGACTAATTAACCCTCTTATGTCTTCATTTCCTTGTAGTTTAACTTGTTTCTCCCTTTTGTTGCCTTGACAGTCCCTGGCACACATTGACACACCCTTGCACATCTTGGCATGCCTTATCACTTGGCAGACATTACCATGTTTGACATGCCTTCGCACTATTTGGCACATCTTAGCATTCCCTAGCACGACTTGGGAACCAAATCAAGTCCTTGGCTACTACAGTTCATATGAAAACATTGGCCTGCTTCAACCGCAACAACTTGACCAATTGCACCTACTACAAGTAGATTGTGCCTTGTTCACCTTAGAACTACCTATAACTCATCTTATGCCACTCATGTACAAGCTCAACTTGTCCCACTTAACTATTTACCAAGACAAGGATCACACGATCTAGCAATGGCCATAAAACAACTAAGAAACATAGCTTACATAGGCAATATTTCACATGTATGTCCACTTCATAGAAACAGTAGAGCATTAACTGAGAGTTTGCAAGAACCATAAGATACACAAGACACACAAGATATAGGTCGGCACAAGCCGAGTTCCCCAAAACTTATACACAACAATGTACAATATGGAATTGTCTAAAATATTTTAAAACGTGAGAATTTCGTGAAAGTGTGCCACATGTCATATAAAAATAATATATAAAGGAAAAATAGTGTTGTACCCAACACAAAGTCTTCCCTTGTTTAAAACTTCTTTGTCGATCCCCTTATGAAAATTGTAGGATAGCCTCTTACAAATCCTATTATGAACTTTTTCTAACACACTTCATCCTTGACACACTTGAATTCACTAGCACTCCCTGGAACACACTCTTATTTGTTCATTTCCACGCATTTTGACCTAGTTCTCCCTTGTGATGCCTCGACACTTCTTAACACTCCTCAAAATCCATTGAAATTTTCTAGCATGTGTTAGAACACCTTTTCATTCCTTGGCATGCCCTAACCCTTCCTAGTTATCATGCCCTCATAACTACTCTTACTTAGTTTTCAACTTGGTAACCCAACCAATTCCTCGCTTAACTATAGGAGCTTGACCAAGTTACGATTACTACAACTAGACTATGTTGTTGAATTGTGTAGCTTGGGAGGTACTCCACAAGCCTAGTGAGATGGATTTGTGTGAGTTTGAACACAAAAGATTTTGTGGGAAAATAACCCAAGTGAAGGGGCTTTGGACCCGAGCTGAGGTTTAAAATCTAAAAGAAAATTAAACAGAAAAACAATATTTCCTCAGGTCTAAGTAGATAAAGTTCATAAGTTCTAGAGAGTTAATCTTAAGAGGCCTAGCTAGGAAAAGCTATTTAAGGAAGCCTTAGTATGAAGGCAAGAACATCAAGTGAGAAGGAGATCATTTTATCAAGGAGGCTAGGAGAGATGTAGTCCTAAAGTAGGTCGAGTTAGAGGAGGGCTGAGTAAACGTTGCTAAAGGGGGGCCATGATCATCCACGAAGAGTTAGATCATCATGTGAGGGTTCACAATAATTCCACATACCTTAATGGGTTCAAGATAGGAAGTAGGATGCCATATTGTTTGTTCTCTTAGGGTAGATAAATTTCAAGGGAGGCGACTTATGAGAATTTGGGAATGTGATTTCAGTGGTGTTTCTGTGTGAAGTCCGCATCAAATTTTGAAATAGTAGAGAGGGTTGAGATCCTACCTTGTGGTGGTTACTAGGTTGCAAGGTCTGTGATAAAGACCAAACAAATGGAGGAGGGTTTGCACTAGAATTTAGGGCCAAAATAGAAGTAGTCACAGGTGTAATATTGACTGAGGTAACCTTAGTTTGAGGGTGACTCATAGAGATCTAAAGTTCAGGTCAAGATTCAATCAAAGAAATGACTAGAATCTATGGATCCATATGAGTTCGGTTGAGTCTCCGATGGAGGAAAGAGTTGTATTTTTTTCTATGGGTGGATATGGTTTGTTCTAAAGAAATTAGAATATAAGTATATAGGCAATTGACAATTATTAGCATGCGCTTGGATGCCTTGGAATGCCTTGGCATGGTTTAAGATAAAATTTATTTGAGATCAATTATTCACAATTAAGAGAGAAGTAATAGAGGATGATTTGGCACTTAATACACACTAGCACTTGGCCCTTGGCATGTATTGGAACTAGTGTTGGTATGCTTAGCATGCACCTATTGAAAATTTAAGGTTATGCATTATTAACCCTGATATGTGTTCATTTATTTGCATTTTAACTTAGTGTTCCCTTTTGTCACCTGACACTCCTTGACATGTGTTCACATACCCTAACACCTAACACATCTTTTCATGCCTCAACACATGACATGTATTGGAATTCCTGGCATATATTAGCATTCCTTGGCACTATCTGTCACATGATAGCACACCCTGACATTTCTTGACATGCCCTAGAATTCCCTAGCATGCCTTGTCAATCCCCCCTTGGCATGCCCGACACTCGCTAACACTCACCGACACACCCTCTTATTCATTCATTTGCATTCATTTTGACTCGATGATATATGTTTGATGGGGTGCATGTCTAGAAAGAGTTCCATTAACAGAATAAAAAAATGACCGCACCATTACTTACATAAGTAATTGTGATATTATACTTGAATGACATTAGGAAACTACACAAGAGATTTTAAGAATGACATTTAGGGTTTTTTTAATGGTGTGGGAATGGTAAGAAGTGAGTGGTCAATATTTTGATTGTCTTTCTCATTAAAGTGCTTATCCTTAAGTTACACAACATTTTTTCACTGTCCCTACAATCCCCATCCTGAACATTGGAGGCTCATTTATGTGACCAAAATAAAGTGTCATGCCTTGCAAATACCATCAGTGCATCCCTTGCCATGAGCACAACATTCCTTATGTTGACAATTTCCTGAACAGACCATCAGAAACACTTGTTTTTCCCTTAGCACTAGTAGATAGTTATGCCCTCGTGCCAATGGGGAAATTAACACTGGGCCTCATGCCCATTGGCCCTCTATCCTAGTGAGCTACCCGTGCCAACCTGTTTATGGAATGTTTTTTAAAAAATAGAGGTGAATTTTCTATCATAAAAAACTTCGTGGGCGAGTCATCTGGAGTGTTTCAACTGAATAACCACGGCCTCCCTCCTTTGGCCTCTTGTTTCCAGCTTTTGGGGAAACCTCCCAAGGGATAAGGCCTCCCTTCCACTATTGTAGGGATCCCAACCTCCTCCTCTCCATCTATAAATATATCCATATTCCATTGATGTGCTAGTTGAATTGAGCATATTATAGCTGAAACACTGAAGAGATTTTTGTACATTTTGTTAGAAAATATAGAACGAAAGAAACCTTCATTGAGAGAGCTTAGACTTGTGTCTTCATCTCGTCCGAATTCCCCGACGATTCATCGAGACGTTCTTCGATTGAATCTCGCTGAAGGAGGGTGCGACATCAAGGCTCCGGTTGTAACTCTTTCTTCTATTAATACATATACATTACTATTGTATGGTTCCCATATTGTGTAAATGTGTTTTATTTGATGCAATATGATTAACCCTCCTTGAATGGTTAGTTGATTATGAATGAGATCATTGTTTCGTATGCTAGTCTTGTTTGCTGATCTTTGTGCAGGTATCCAAGCATTGTCGCAGAAGGATTGTGACCTATCAAACCAGATATCAAGAGGCCATTACCACCACAGCCATGAAAGCGTTGGACTCCAGGTAGGTATATCTACCCTGTCCTTTTCATTAATTAATTAAGAAACCTATGCTTTAGATTGTCCCTTTGTTACTAGACCCACTCTAGGGATAGAGGGATTGTCTATGTCCGTAGAGAGGATTTACCTGCATAAAAAATTGGCGACTCCGCTGGGGAACAGTGTGAGTTTGTCGTTTCACCCTTGTAAAGTTGACTTCGATAATTTGCCTTCTTGTTTGTATTTTATGACTTGCTTAAGTGTTTAAAATCCTCTTATTCAGCTCCAGAGTGTTAATATTGACCTCTTCTCATTGGTTTTCCCATTCTCCCACAAATATCCATATTGGCGCGCTTTCTGTTTGAACATTCGCGCCAATTGGCACTTGTTCCTTTTGTTGCAGTAGCGCCAACCCCTATTTGGCGAGGATTACCGCCTTACAGTCGCGCTGAACCTTGTAGGGTTTCATTTGACCTCCTTGTTGAGTTTTTGGTCAGTTGTGCTTAACTCTGTTTTTTTTTTTTTTTGCAATTGGTCTTTCTTGAGTTTTTTTGATTGATTTAGGCTTGCTCTTCTTGGATGTTTGTCTATTTTTCTACCAATGTAGTTCGTAGCCCCAGGATTCTAGGTGTCTTTCACTCACTGAGCCTTCTGGTTGAAGGTGGAGTCTTTCGGTTCTTGTCAATTCAATTCGTTGATTAGTTGCCTGAGTCTTTCTTGATCCTTTGAGTTTTGGTTTGTTGAACGATTACTTTTATGTTCATTTGACTCTCCATCTCTTCGTTTTCGAGCATAGATTACATTGCTCATTTTGGGTTGTTTAGAAGGCTTTCACTTTGCTTGAAAGAGTGCATCATTGGTTTGAGTGTTTTTTTGTGTTTTTATTGCTTTAATTAAATCATTTAGTTTAGCTCTCTACATTCACAATACTCAGAACTATTGTTTTGTTTGTTTTTTTAATTTAAATTGTGCATTGTGTGCTTCATCTCATTGAAAAATAAAAAAATTGCATCCTTTCGTTTTCATTGGAAATGAAAAAGTCTTTCGCATAACTAGCACTTACATCTAGGAAAGAGTTTTCATTTCTCTTTTTGATTGTATTAGATGCATTAGGAGACTTCTTTGTATTTTTTCAATGTTTTCTCCTTTTTGAAATATCTCTATCCTTTTTGTAATTAGCATTCATCGAATGGAAAATAGTGTTCTATTGCATATAGCTTGCATTTAGGAAATTCGAGATCATGATTCGGTAGGGCCTTGAAACTGAAACGCTAATTCAAGATCAACTTTAAAATCAATTGAATCAACCTAAGGAAACATTGGAACCTAATGCACACTTTTTTCGTGGTCTAGGCTAGAGACGTGTTCAAGTATCTTTAAACCTAGTAGTTTTCGTTCGCCGCTTGGCTTTAGACAGTGCTAGTATGGAATTGTTCTCCTCATACTGTCATGTATATAAAGGGAGACCCCATTAGGTTCAAATCCTTTATCCATAGGAAGTCGAGTCATATGTCCTGTAACCGTGATACACCGAACACAATATTCGAGGAGAGTACCTGCACGTACGTTAAGTCTTTGGTCATTTCTCTTTCATTTTATCACCAAGGTGTATATGGCGATTCACAGAAACTTGGTACACCCTCTTTCTTAGATTACATGAGTATTAATTTCAATATTTTCGTGACTCCTTAAAAAGAGAAGAGATCATTGAGCACTTGTCCTTTCATGCTCCTTTAAAATTGAAAGTGACTAGAGTCATCTTTTGTCTGTTTCTCGACTCTTAAAACATGAAACAACAAAGTCTGGTTTTAATGTTGTAAAATTAATTACCCACGATCACATGCCCATTAAAATTTTGTTACTTGGCTTGCTTTTGTTTTTCCTTATACTTTGATGTTGAAGCCCTCGATCGGCTATCTCATTTTCCTTCCTATGTTGAAATACTATCACAATGGCAGAACCACCAGTTTCGTCATATTCTTCAATGCCGCCTAGTGGTAGTTCTTATCCTGGCATTTCTTTTGAAATCCCTCAGTCCACTAGGTCTGCTGAGTTTTCGCAGCCTATCCTCCCGACTGTATTTCCTCCTGCTACTCGATCTCCCCCTGAAGAGTCAGTTCAGTTCAATTGGCCTCCTCTGGGTGCTTGGTCTGGTTTTGGGGACGAGGGAGAATTCCCTCCTCTTACTTCAGGATCACTATTTTTAGCTGCTGCTTTACCTCTTAGCCCTCGTAGCCTTTTCGAAGATCTAACAACTTCGTTAGACATGGATTCTTTGAGTCCTATTGGCAGTGGAGAAATTCCTATGTCCACAAGAGAATATCATCTTTTCCTTGAAGATCTCCCACATGTCTCTAATCAATCTTCCCCTCCATTGGTGTCACTTCCACTCGGTTATTGGACTTTGAGTTAGATTATTTATGGTGTTGTGTCCATAGCAACCTCCAGTACTTCGACTCCTCCAAGGAGTTTGGTCCTTCCTTCATTAGGACTGTCGCTATCGACACCTAGTTTGTTGTTCGTTGTTACATCTTTCCCAGTCCAACCTACCATTTATGTGGCTTCATCTTCACTGGTTGTTACGCATCAGTCATCTAGATCTTTTGTTATTCGTAGGTCCATCTCCATTAATCCTACATTCCCAATTAGGCTTGCCGTGAGTGGATTGCAAACTTGCACAATGGAAACCCAATCTGCTTCTGCACCCATGGTTTCCACTTATACTTTCGATGAACACATGTTGGATATTCACCGACAGTATGCTCCCTCTCCGGATGATCAGCAGTAGAATTCTCAGGGTTCTCAGCAGCCCCAAGCTCCTGTCAATCCTCCACATCACTATGATGTTTACGACAACCCCATTTATTTGCCTCCTATTGATCCAAATCAGGCTGCTTATCTACCTCCAGCTGACCCTTATCAGACCATCCCTCATCAAGGGTTGGTGATACAAGGACAACCCTCTAATATACAAGGATAAACCCTTTTGGGACAACCTTTGATCCAACAGTCGCAACCTTATGGTCTGTAAGCATGACCCTTATAGGGTCAATCTTCGATCCAACAACCCTATGGTCCTTCCGGTCAACCTCAGTATCAATATCAACTAGGAGCGTTTTACATTCCCGGGGGGAAAATCTATCTGCCACAGGGACAATCTCTTGTATAACAGCAGCAGCCGTACATTAAGTATGGCCAAAACTTTGTACAACAAGGAAAACCCTATGGTCCTACTCTGGGTCACCCTGGTCATCATGGACAACCTAGTCCATCACAATCATCTAGCCAACCTACTCCACAGGGGTAGCCTTCCCAACCCCAGTAGCTAATTCAACCTGCTCCATCTACTCAACAGCTAGTTAAACCTGATCAGTAGTCGGTTCAACCTGTTCATCCTACTAAGCAAGGTCCGCCCGCTCAGTAGGGTCCGCCTGCTCACTTGGGTCCACCTTCTCAGCAGGGCCCTCCTGCTCAGCGAGGTCCACTTGCTCAACCTCAAGGCGCTTATTACCCTCCTCAAGGTCAATATTAGCCGATATATAGTGCGCCCTAAGGTTTCGCTTATTACCCTAAAAATCAATCCCAGTTGGTGTATAATCAACCTTAAGGAAATGCTTACATTCCACAACAGAATCCATGCGTTTCCCAGCAAGGACCTCAGTGTTATGCTCAAAATCAATATCCTAGTCCTGAACCCCAGTATGGGCTGAATTATCATGCGTATAACCCCTATGGTCAGAATCCTCCGGGAAAAACCATATGGGGGCAGAATTTCTCTCAAATTGGGTGGAATGTTAACAGAGGTCCTTATCAAAGGCCTCCAATGCCTTTTAATCCTCAATTACCATTTATCTCTACGTTGGAACTGCCTGATGTGTCAAAGATTACAAATGATCTAATTATTCATAACCCGTATTGGCCTCTAGTTCCAACTAAGATTCCTGGTGACTGTCTTAAGTTTGAGGGCAAGTCCAGAGAAGACCCTCAAGTGCATGTTATGACTTACTACTTGTGGTGTTCCTCTAACTCTTAGGTTGATGATTCCATTCGACTCCATATTTTCCAATGGACTGTTACTGGTGCCACTACAAAGTGGTACATCGAATTATCTCGTGGATTTTTTCAAGATTTCAACTCTTTAGCCATGGTGTTTCTTACCCATATTCAGTTACCTGTTCACTATGAGACCAGGACACACCTCCTCACATCTTTGAAATAGGACCGAGCTACTCACATATCAGATCATATTCATGATTGGAGGCATCGTCGTTGCTTGATTAAGTTTGATATTCTTTATTAGCTTCTAACTGATTGGTTCACTACCTCCTTTGTCAATCAAATCACTAAAGACATAGCATGGGGGCATGTGTAACCGAAGAACATGCTATTGCTTGTACCCAATACCTTGATCTTGTGTACTCTCAGTCTGGCATGTTATAAGATATCTTTCCTGATGCCCCTTGACCTAGAACTTCTAAAGCACCAGCGACCCCATCCATTGATGGTATTATTGGTTTCGTGTCTCAGACTTCTCAGAAGTTTTCTCCTTCAAATCCTGGGAAGAAAAAGTCTAATCCTTCCAATGATGTTGCTTCTCAGCCTCTTCACGATATTAAGCACATTATGACTCCTAAAGCCTCATCCTTCATGTTGATGAAAAAATTTTATTAGCTATCCCTTGGATAAGAACCACCATTTTTGTAAAGTCCTATAACTCATCACTTTTCAACAATGTTCCCATATCTTGTGCCCACATTCCATAATTGTGTCCATTAAAGTTTATAAGATCTAGCTTGAAACTCATAATGTTGACCCACTGATTTGATCCTAGATTTAGTTTTCAATTAGAAACCTCAAATCAATCCACCAAATAAATCTGACTTTTAAAGAGCATGTACAACTTACATAAGACTTGTAGGAAACATGCTACATCTCAAACCATTAGTTTTTATACCATGTTGGATAATTGAGGGGTTTTGTATATTATAAAACTCATATTCTAAAATAGAGGTGATGTCTAAATACATTGTTACAACACTTAAGAACAACCAAACAAAGCTCAACATACTAAGAACGACACCCAAGGAAAATATTTAAGAACATGGAAACTGAGTCACATTTCTGGATGGGGCTTCCACCCCAAATGGTGTGAGGTCTAATTGGGACTTCATATCGAGGAGACCCCCTATATGTTGGCGAGATCAAACACCATTGTTAACACTGGAAAGTTGTACAGCAGAAGACGACATCAATTAATGTCGAGCCTAAGGATTTACAGGACAGGGATACATTATGGTATCAAAAAGTATTTAAAATCTCTAAGGTTTTGAGAAAATCAAATTTGAACTAGTCATCAATGCTCAAATGTGCAATGTTTCCTTCGAAAAGAGCGCCTTCTGTGTGCACTGGAGCCCGATAAGTGCGCATTCCTGGAAGTGGAAAAATGTCACTTTTCGGGACCACAAGCAAGCAAAGGACAATTTCTCATTATGTGAAATCCACCTAAGGACAACACCAGCACCTCGTTAGGCATTGTGTGAGCACACAAAAGCATATTTGAGCACACAATGGAATCATACCCCTCCCTTGGGTCACCATCCATCATGTACCAAGGGAGGGAATGAGGATTTGAAGCTCACCTATTTAAACCCACCAAGAAATGAACACATGGTGATCACAAGATTATGCTGGCCAAAGTTGCCCAAGCAACACCAGCAGTTTGTGTGACCCAAGGCACTTTACGCCCTTGCATCGATTTTTGCAAGATCCCAAACTTGCATACAACCATCGAACTGCTTGATGACACCCAACCTCTAGAGCAACACCTAATACAGCTAGAGCTAGTTGATGAAAATAGGCGACAATCACTGTAACACAATGAGGCCCATAAGAAAAGGGTAAAAGCATCATTTGATCGCCACATGACCCCTCACTCATTTACTAAAGGAGACCTAGTCCTTCGCTATGATGTCTCAAAAGAAGCCTTAGGGCTAGGAAAGTTCGAAACCCTATGGAAAGGACCTTATATCATCAAACATTTCCTCCGACAGGGGGCATACATCTTGACGGAACCGAACAGGACCTACCTCACTAACCCTGTCAATGACCTTTACCTCAAGAAATTCTACCCATAAGGGCCCCGATAGCCTTTATCCCCTAGAGTTAGAGTATACAAAAACCACAACACCAAAATATTTTTGACCCAAAAAACCTAAACACGCTCAAAATATCAGCTTGGATCACCAACTTGAACTGTATTTCGGATTTGCTGATGGATCCTTGTGATGGTCTCAAAACTTAGTTGCAGCCTCCTGGGTCATCTACTACCCTGACCGATTGCCACTATGTTCAAACGGCGTGTGCATCGGGTCAACAACCAACAATCAGGCAGAATATGATGCCATTATCAGACTTATGTGTGAGGCCCTCCACCAGGGCATCTGCCATATGCATGTCTACCTAGATTCCCAGTTAGTAGTCTTGTAGTTAAACCAAAAATTTGAAACCAACGATGAAAACCTATCTAGAAAATATTTGCTTGCCAGAAGATTAAGCAGACAATTTGATTATATTACATTCTCACATGTATCAAGGAATCAAAACCAAATAGCTGATGGCATAGCTAAAAATATCCTAGACTGAAATGCATCGCAAGAAAACCACCATACATAAAAAGCATAACATGTATATCCATAAGCATAACACAAAATGCATAAACCAAAATAGACACCACACCATGTAGAGCCGCAAAAAAGATCTCTCATATATCTATAAAAAATATGTGTATCAGAGTACAAAAATAGTATCATTGGCCCATTTGCTAGCCCAAAAATACAGAGGTCATCAAAAATAAGGGAAGCATCCTCATAATGGGTGCTTTCCCTATGTACAAATCTACTCTAGGGGGGTTCCCCCTCCAGAGGAGCACCTAGGCCCACCACTGCTCCTTTTGATCATAATCCGTTCCCCATAAAATTTCACAGGAAATCTGGTTCAGAGCTCTCAAATTCCCCCCTTTTAGCCTTGAAAAATCATTCTTACACCTATCGTTACCATTTCCCACTTCCAAATCACATCATAAAAGGCTGGAAATTCATATTTGAAAATATTCGAGGCATAGCTCCTTCGGCCCTAGCCCCTCCGTCCCGTTCTCCATGCAACCTGGGCACTAGACCGAGTGCTAAAACCGGAGGTGCTTATCACGTATGTATATCGGGCACGCCCTCGTCCCTTTATCTATATAGATCAAATGACATTCATGATCCTCCATTCATCTCCCAAAACTGCATCTCAGCTGTCCAATCTAACTATGAAAATCAACGGTTCACGATGTGCTTGTCCTGGTGGTCCCCTCGCCCAAAACACTGTTCAAAACCGGGTGGTATGTATCGCACCGCCTTTCGGCGGTAGGTGGTAATTCCCCTTGGGCCAACAATTCCATACAACGCTCACCACGTGTCCCTATGTATGGCCCCAAAACCGCCCTCCATCGCGTGTTATTGTTCGGACAAAGACCCACAACGATATTCATCACAGCCGTCTGATCTGAGAGCCTTCATCCGACGGTCATCGCGCTCCGAAGCTGCACGAGATTTAATGCAGGAAAATCACACCCTGGGCCCACTATCCATCGCCTTTGATGCTCTTTCAACCATCGATCTCCTCCTAAGATCGGGCGGCCAAGATTTCATCATCCCCGCCATTGACCCGGTCTTCCTCCACGTCATCATCCCACGTGTTATCGCATTTCTTCCTCTGCCATTTATATATTTCATTCATACATTATATTTTAATGTTCCGCATTATAAACTCTGGCCAGCCCTTTCGCCATTTTTTCCACTACGTTTCCTTCGTCACCACCCTGCATGTTTCCGCTGCTTCATCATGTTGCTCTGTTACACAGTCGCTTCCATCGCAATGCCGTCCCCCATGCATTTGTTTTCTTCATAGCTTTGTATTTTTTGCAGGTTGATAGCGATGGAGAATTATCATAATTTGCAGCATTCATTACAGGACCCGAGCACATGACAAGGGACCGTTTCAGAGCAAAATTATGAAGAAAGTCCCTAGAAGCCAAATCGACAAGACTCCAATTTAAGAGGCAGGGTTCAACTTTTTCAAACCCTGCAGGGACGTTCAAGGCGCCGACTTCACAGATGAAGACATCAATGGGGCAGATAAAGAATATCAGTGATCAGCAGAGAATTAAAGGTAGGTAGCTGAAGATTTTGGGGGCCTTTTCCTAGCCATTTGAGGCAGAGTAAGAAATTGAAGATCCTGCACATCATTCGGAAGATCTATACACAGAAAACAACGTCATCAAGGCTTTATTTCAAGAGAGTTTTCTTTCTAGGCAAGGACGGATATTTGTGTGATTTTACTGCTTTGCCATGTCCTTGGAAATAATTTTACCCACTGCATTTATTTCAGTTAGTAGGCCACAGAGTACAAACAACATAGTATAGTCATTCAGCAGTATGGGCTCTAATGTTTCCGCCATTTCACTTTAATTATGCAAATTAAATGTTCATCACCTAACTATTTCACTATGTTATTTGGTTTCTCCTATAAAAACCATGAAGAAACACATTGTAAGGGTTCCAGATTTTTATCAGAAAATTATGCAGTGAAAGGCTTTTTGCATACATTTTGTAAAATTCTTGTATGAAGGCTCAGAGCCCATAGGGTCTCAGTGAGGAGGAGTTCTATCTGTCAAAGAGGAGTCTGGTCTTTGGTATTTCACAGTCTGTAACTCTCTTTATTGTGTTATATTTGTAGAACATTTCATTTCATCCATCTTTCTTATATCATGTTTTGGAATGCGAGTGGCTCACTGATTTCTGGTATGGATTCATCCTAGTTGATGCCCATACTCGGATCAGTCAAGCGCTTTAAATATGGCTCATGCATGATATTATGTTCCATTACTCGTCTAAACCGTACTTCTGCTATATTAGTTGCTTTGGGAGGGTGCTTTTAAAATGCTATTATCATGTATGGATTCTTAGATTGGTAAGCCCATGCATGGTGGTATTGTATATCTAGGTATCAGCTCAATGTAAACTAGTATCTTCTTAATACTTCTTTCACTACATACACCTTCTGATAATTTATGTCTGTGAAGTATTTCTGAATCGGCCCGCTTTGCAGTAAACTGTCTCTGAATTGTATGTTGCTTTTGTATTAGAGTTCTACATCTTGCCTTTGTAGTATCTCTTTTCTTGTGTCAATTTCTGAGAGTTTGGTCCCATTCTATTTCATTTCCCTGTTTACAGGAGATAGCATGTGAGCTGAAGCTGACAACTTCCTACATTATATTATATGCTCCTTGCTATGCTAAGATGTCCTAGGCACTGGTCTATCACAACTCTAGACTATCTCTAGGAGCGACAACATCTTTCTGGCGCCGTTGCTGGGGAACGAAGTTAAGAAAATTTGAATCCCTGGGCCTCAAAAAATCATATTCACTCTCTAAGTAGGTGAGCATAGAGAGTTGAGAGTTGTAGATCCCTCACCTTGGTGACTCCACATTTTTTATTTGATATATCTATTTTGTAGTCCTGGCTCCTCGTAAGTCAAACCTGAGGTCAGATTCATCTAAGCCAAAGACACCTTCAATGTCTGACCGTGAAAAGATCATACGTAGAAGAAATTTGAGGGAAATAAAATCAGCTCGTTCTGAAATTCCTGAAGCGTCTACAGAAGGCTTTCCATCCTCTTCTTCTCAAGAAACTCAAGTGCCAGATCCCAACTCGATTGTGGGAGATACTGATTATTATTATTCAGATAGTCCACCCCGAGAGGGTATCAGAAATAGAAACAATTTTCATCCTACTCCTGAGGTTGAAGAGGTCAAGGAAGTAACCAAAGTATTTGCTGTTAATAGACCTTTGTTCCCCTCAACCCCTCAAGCTGCAGTTGAGTATATTCCTATTATTATTCATACTCCACTTCCTCCTCCTCCTCCTCTTACACATTAAACTATCACACTACCTCCACCTCCTCCAATGGCCAATGTTCCGGCTTTCTTGATGAATAAATATGATCCCCTGGCACTACCCCAAGTGCTGAATGATATGCCCCAGGATTATCTGGAGGTCTTGCCTAGATTCAATGGAGAAAATGAAATCAATGCTCAAAAACATCTTGATACTTTCTGCTCCTTTGCAGAAAAATTTAATGTCGAACATTTAGATGTGGTCTTAAGACTGTTTGTGCAATCTCTAGATGGTGAAGCGCAAAAATGGTTTAAGACATTGGCTGGCCGTTCTATTACCACTTGGGATAACATGGAAGACACTTTCCTCAGGAAATGGGAAGAGAAAAAAGATCATGGAAATTGTCTCATTGAGTTCAATACACTTAAGAAAAGACACAATGAAGGAGTGTTAGAATTTATCAAGAGATTTAATAAATTATATCTGAGTCTCCCTGTTGATATGAAACCCCATCAAACTACTGCTTAAGTTGTTTTTGTAGCAGCCTTCGATTCAGAATTTGGTTTCTCTCTCAGAGAAAGAAAGCCTGCTACTCTAGATGATGCTCAGACAGATGCACTAGAGTTAGAAGCAAACTTTGTCTCCACTGGCAAATCAAAAGGAAAAGCTGAGCAGGATACCAGAAGAAGGGGAAAAGAGGAGGTGTCTACTTCTAGTCAAGAAAGAGACTCAGAAAAAATGGAAGAAATGATAAAATTGATTAAGAAAATGGTCAAGCTTGAATTGGAAGCCAATAATTCAGCCTTCAGGAATTTCCAGAATGCTCCAAACAGAGGTTACAATCCTTAATATAGGAAACCACCCTTGCAAATATTTCCAAGGGAAGCAAAGGGGCAACAGGATCAAGTGCCACACCCATTGTACCTGGAAGGTCTAGTAGATGACTCCACTGAGGACACTGCCTATGGAATGGAGGATGAAAGTATTGCCTTTTCAAATAGTGATGGAGAAGAATGCCCTTTACAAGGGAATGATGAAGCTAGGTGCTCATTGAAAAAAGAAGAAAATATCAAAGACGCTGAAGAAGCAGAATTTGATCATTATTGTAAACAATTTGATGATTTCATGCAAGCACATTTCAATAGAAGATATGATCTCAGATCTTCTAGGAAGAGGACTCGTACCCAAGAGAAAGAAGAAGAGCTACCCCAGAAGGAAGCACCTGCTCAAGAGGAATCAACAATGCAGAAAGCTATAGACAAAGGTAAGCAACCTCTAAACAAACCTTTGCAGTCTAATGATCAAATTCCTTCTTCTTCAAAAGTAGTCACTTCCCCTAATGCCAAAGATGCATCAAAGGAAGTCAAGCCCCCAGTTGAAAATGAGGAGTCAAAAGAGGTTGTGATAGAAAAGTCCCCCCCTGCTTTCAGTCTGCAAAAGGAACTTGAAAAGGTCAAAATCCCAGTCCCCTTGACTGAACTGTTGAAACAGCCAGCATATCAATCTCAAGTCACCTCTTTCATGCTCCCTCCAGAAGCACCAATCATCCCAGATAGTCTCAACCTTCAAGAAGAGAGACCCATGGTAGTTTTTGGCCCACATGTTGAGGAGATAGATCCCTCTACTCCTCCCTTATATGTGTCTCTAGTGATCCATGACCTGCTATTACATAACTACATGCTAGATTCTGGGGCTTCCCACAATCTTATGCCTCTGTCAGTCATGGAACAACTAGGTTTAAAAATCACACGTCCATATAAATACCTCTATTCATTTGATTCCAAAAGAGTTAAATGCTTGGGGATGATCAAGGATTTGGTGGTCAATTTGGCCCAAATCCCAGCAAAAAGTGTGGTAATGGACATAGTGGTAGCTGACATTCCACCTCGCTTTGGTATGCTGCTGTCAAGGTCCTAGGGAACAAAAATTGGTGGATCAATCAAGTTGGATTTAACATATGCTATTATCCCAGTTTTTGGTGGCTAAGAGAGGAGATTGTACAGGGAGACTAGATTTGTCAAGATGGTGACCAAGGCTGACAATTCTATAAATTCACCAGTCTACAGTAAGGAAGGAGATTTTTCATGCTTGATGCTGGAAGAAGATCAATATTATGCTCATGAGCCATCCTTCTGTCAGATCAAGACTAAGCAGCCCTCAGAGAACATGGAAGCAGGAATATGGACACTACACTTTGATGGAGAAAATTCAAAAGAAGGAAATGGAGCTGGAGTGCTATTGATTTCTCCTGCAGGAAAATGGATCCCACTGTCTTTCAAATTAGAATATGAAGCCACCAATAATGTGGCTGAATATGAAGCACTTCTGCTAGGATTGCAGACATCCAGGAATATGAACACACAAAACTTAAAAGTTCTGGGAGATTCAGAACTGGTGGTCAGGCAAGTCAAGAATCAGTGTCAGACCAAACATCCTAGGCTAAGGGCTTATAGGAATGAATTTTGGGATATGGTAGAGAACTTCTTCTTGGCATTCAATATCCAATTCATGCCCCGATAACAGAATAGGATGGATGATTCCCTTGCTGTGGCTACTAGCACATTTTGACCACCTCAGAACCCTCTTTTAAGATATGAAGTAGAGGTGCGTTATCGGCCTTCAATCCCAGATAATATCAAGCACTGGAAGGTATTTGAAGATGAAGAACAGATGAAGAGATTCCTGGAAACAGTGGGAGAATTCTCCAATATGGAGATTGATGATGAAGAAGAGGTAGAATATGAAGATATTCCAAAAAGAAATTGGGAGGAAAAAGTGGCAGGTAGCAAAGTGTTGCAATTAAAGGGAAACATAATACCTAGAGGACTGGTGCCCCTAGAAAGATTATTTGACAAGAATTATGTCTCATTGCAGCCGAGCAAAGTGGTAGAAGAGAATCAGGTAGAAGACCTAAATTTGGGTACTGAGGCTGACCCCAAAATTGTAAAACTGTCCAAGAAAATCCCTGGAGAATATAAAGAGCTATATCAGAAATTATTTCAGTCTTACAAAGATGTGTTTGCATGGTCCTATCAGGATTTGAAAACTTTTGATATCAGTATTATGCAGCAAAAAATTCCATTGAAGGCAGATGCAAAACCCCATAAGCAGAAGCTCAGACAAATAAATCCCCTGCTGCTGCCTTCTATTGAGAAATAAATGAAGAAGTTGCTGAAAGACAAAATAATTGTACCTTTGAGGTACTCTGAGTGGGTGGAAAACCTTGTCCCTGTACGCAAGAAGAATGGAGAAATAAGGTTGTGTGTGGACTTTAGGAATTTAAACAGAGCATCCTTAAAGGATAATTACCCACTGCCTAAGATGGATCACATCCTGCAGAAAGTTGTTGGAGCCTCTAGAATGTCAATGATGGATGGATTCTCTGGTTATAATCAAGTGGCTGTACTTCCAGAGGATCAAAAGAAGACTACTTTCACCACACCATGGTGTACATTTATGTATGCCAGGATGCCTTTTGGGTTGATTAATGCAGGGGCCACTTTTTAGAGGGCAATGGACATTGCTTTTGTTGGGGAGCAAGATAAATTCCTGGTGGTCTACCTTGATGATATCACTGTATTCTCCAAGAATGACACTGAGCACATTGAACATCTGCAGAGAACTTTTGAGAAATGCAGAAGGTATGGTCTCTCTTTGAATCCTCAAAAGTCTTTATTTGCATTAGTAGAGGGAAAGCTTTTGGGCCATATTGTAACTAAACATGGGGTGAAGATAGATCCTAAGAGGGTAGAGGTTATAAAAAGTATCGCTTTTCCCAGAAATAAGAAAGAGGTACAAGTATTCCTAGGGTGCATTAATTTCTTGAGGAGGTTTATCCCTAACTATGCTGAGATAGTTAGGCATATAACAGATATGCTGAAGAAGAATAATGAGGTAAAGTGGTCACAAGAATCACGGGAGGAATTTAACAGGATAAATAATGCTTTTGCAGAAGCCCCTGTGATGGCTGGACCAGATTATCATAAACCTTTCATGATTTTTTCTTTTGCATCACCTCATACAATAGTAGGAGTTTTACTGCAGAAAAATGAGGAGGGGTATGAGCAGCCTATTGCCTTTTTTAGTCAGGTGCTCCGTGATGCAGAATTAAAATAAAACATATTGGAAAAGAAAGCATACGCCCTAGTGAAATCCCTCAAAGCATTCCGTGTATATATCTTATAGTCCCACATCATTGCATTTGTACCCGCAGTTGCTGTAAAAGATATCCTTATTTAGGGGGATAGTGAAGGAAAAAGAGGGAGGTGGATTGCTAAAATACAGGAATATGACCTGGACATCTGCCCTACTAAGCTAATTAAAGGACAAGGGCTCGGCAAAATGTTATCTGAACCAAACTATCAAGCCCTAGGCATAAATCTGTCCATTATAGCAGGTGAGGAATCTGAGGAGAAAGAAGAACGACATGGAATTGGAGTAGCTACCCCAGAAACACATATAAAGTACCTCACCAGTCCGTGGTACAAAGAGATAGTAGAATATCTCCTTACACTCAGTTTCCCTCCAATTTGTGACAAAACTAAATACAGAGCACTGAGATTGAAATCACAGAAGTACATAGTCGCCAATGGCTAGCTATACTGGCAAGATCCCTCAGGTATCTTACTCCTGTGTCTCACAGAAAATGAAGTAGAGAGCATTATTGCAGAATTTCATGAAGGGATCTGTGGAGGTCATTACAGCTGGAGGGCCACAGCTCATAAAGTTCTGAAAGCTGGCTTCTATTGGCCAAAGCTTTTTGGAGATGTTTTTGCCAGGGTAAGAGCATGCAATAAATGTCAAAAATTTGCTGAGAGACAGAAATCATCACCATTTCCCCTGATTCCAGTGCATGTGGATGAACCATTAAAACAATGGGGTATTGATTTTATAGGAGAGATACACCCTCCATCAAGTGGACAACATAAGTGGATTTTAACATCCACTGATTATTTCACTAAATGGGTGGAAGCCATACTTGCAAGGAATGCTACAGATAGTGTGATCATAAAGTTCATGGAGGAAAACATCATATCCAGGTTTGGCTGTCCTGCTAGGATAGTGACTGATAATGCACAGGCCTTAAAGTCTGCAAAATTTATGAATTTCTGCCAGCAATACAATATCATACTGAGTCACTCTACGGCTTACTATCCACAAGGGAATGGCTTGGAAAAGTCTTCAAATAAAACTCTGGTGAGGGCCTTGAAGAAGACTATCAATGAAAATCAGAAGAATTGGGATTCCCAATTGAAATTTGCTCTATGGGCTAATAGAATCACCAGCAAGTGAGCAACTGGGAAATCTTCCTATGAATTGGTATATGGACGAGCAGCAATTTTTCCTGTACAACTGGCTTTACCAGTGGCTCGCTTCATGCAAGAAAGCCAAGAGGAACCTGATGACATGATCAGGAGAATCAATCAATTGGTGGAATTAGAAGAAACACGGGGCCAGGTGAATCAGAGATTAATAGAATATCAAGAGAAAATGAAACACATTTTTGATCAGCATGCAAAAGACAGGAAACTACAGATTGGTGATTTGGGGCTCAGATGGGATATCTGGAGAGCTGAAAAAGGTAAACATGGCAAATTCGACCCCCTCTAGTTTGGTCCTTTCAAAATTGTGGAGCAAGGGGGCAATTATACTTTCAGGTTGGAGAATTCACAGGGCGACTTGTTGGACGCTACTATAAATGGTCAATTCCTTAAACCCTATTTCTAGTTCTGACTCAGGCTGAGAGAGCCTGATGTATTATATTGTATATTAGTTTGTTGTCTCATCTTTGTTTGAATAATGCGGGTGTTGTGATGAAGTATAAAGTGAAAAATGGAGGTGCTGAAGAGAAGATTCTGCATACATGATGATTAGAAGGTCTGCGAGTTCTCGACACGTTCAGGGATGAACATGCCATCCCCAGGTGGAGCCAATGTTGATCATAAGCTGTTCCCCATAAAATTTCATAGGCAATCTGGTTCAGAGCTCTCAAATTCCCCCCTTTCAGCTTTGGAAAATCATTCTTACGCCTATCGTTACCATTTCCCACTTCCAAATCACATCATAAGAGGCTGGAAATTCATATTTGAAAATATTCGAGACATAGCTCCTTCAGCCCTAGCCCCTCCATCCCGTTCTCCATGTAACCTGGGCACCAGACCGAGTGCTAAAACCAGAGGTTCTTATCAAGTATGTATATCGAGCGCGCCCTCGACCGTTGATCTGTACATATCAAACGGCTTTCATGATCCTCCATTCATCACCCAAAACCACATCTCAGCCATCCAATCTAACTGTGAAAATCAACGGTTCACGATGCGCCTGTCCTGGTGGTCCCTGTGCCCAAAACACTGTTCAAAACCGGGTGGTATGTATCGCACCACCTTTCGGTGGTAGGCGGTAATTCCCCTTGGGCCAGTGATTCCATATAGCACTCACCACGTGTCCCTGCGTATGGCCTCAAAACTGCCCTCCATCGCACGTTATTGTTCAGACAAAGACGCACAGCAATATTCATCACAGCTGTCCGATCTGAGAGCCTTCATCCGACAGTCATCGCGCTCCGAAGCTACACAAGATTTAATGCAGGAAAATCACACCCCAGGCCCACTATCCATCTCCTCTGACGCTCTTTCAACTGTCGATCTCCTTCTGAGATCGGGCGGCCAAGATTTCATCATCCCCGCCATTGACCCGGTCTTCCTCCACGTCATCATCCCACGTGTTATCGCATTTCTTCGTCCGCCATTTATATATTTTATTCATACGTTATATTTTAATGTTTCGCATTATAAACTCTGGCTAGCCCTTCCGCCATTTTTTCCACTATGTTTCCTTCGTCACCACCCTACATGTTTCCGCCGCTTCATCATGTTGCTCTGTTACACAGTCGCTTCCATCGCATTGCCGTCCCCCATGCATTTGTTTTCTTCACAGCTTTGTCTGTTTTTCAGGTTGACAGCGACAGAGAATTATCATAATTTGCAGCAACCATTACAGGAGTCGAGCACACGACAAAGGACCATTTCAGAGAAAAATTATGAAGAAAGTCCCCGGAAGCCAAATCGACAAGACTCCAATTTAAGAGGCAGGGTTCAAATTTTTCAAACCCTGCAGGGACGTTCAAGTCACCGACTTCACAGATGAAGACATCAATGGGGCAGATAAAGAATATCAGTGATCAGTAGAGAATTAAAGGCATGCAGCTAAAGATTTTGGGGGCCTTGTCCTAGCCATTTGAAGCATAGTACGAAATTGAAGATCCTGCACTTCATTTAGAATATCTATACACAAAAAAAAACGTCCTCAAGGTTTTATTTCAACAGAGTTTTCTTTCCAGGCAAGGATGGATATTTGTGTGATTTTACTGCTTTTCCATGTCCCTAGAAAGACTTTTACCCAGTGCATTTATTTCTGTTAGCAAGCCACAGAGTACAAACAACACAGTATAGTCATTCAGCAGTATGGGCTCGAATGTTTCCGCCATTTTTCTTTAATTATGCAAATTAAATGTTCATCGCCTACCTCTTTCACTATGTTCTTTGGTTTCTCCTATAAAAACCATGAATAAACGCATTGTAAGGGTTCCAGATTTTTATCAGAAAATTATGCAGTGAAATGCTTTTTGCATACATTTTGTAAAATTCTTGTATGAAGGCTCAGAGCCCATAGGGTCTCAGTGAGGAGGAGTTTTATCTGTCAAAGAGGATTCTGGTCTTTGGTATTTCACAGTCTGTAACTCTCTTTATTGTGTTATATTAGTAGAACATTTCATTTCATCCATCTTTCTTGTATCATGTTTTGGAATGCGAGTGGCTCACTGATTTCTGGTATGGATTCATCCTAGTTGATGCCCATACTCAGATCAGTCAAGCGCTTTAAATATGGCTCATGCATGATATTCTGTTCCATTACTCATCTAAACCGTACTTCTGCTATATTAGTTTCTTTGGGAGGGTGCTTTTAAAATGCTATTATGATGTATGGATTCTTAGATTGGTAAGCCCATGCATGGTGGTATTATATATCTGGGTATCAGCTCAATGTAAACTAGTATCTTCTTAATACTTCTTTCACTACATACGCCTTCTGATAATTTATGTCTGTGAAGTATTTCTGAATCGGCCTGCTTTGCAGTAAACTGTCTCTGAATTGTCTGTTGCTTTTGTATTAGAGTTCTGCATCCTGCCTCTGCAGTATCTCTTTTCCTGTGTCAGTTTCTGAGAGTTTGGTCCCATTCTGTTTCATTTCCCTGTTTACAGGAGATAGCATGTGAGTTGAAGCTGACAACTTCCTACATTATATTATATGCTCCTTGCTATGCTAAGATGTCCTAGGCACTTGTCTATCATAACTCTAGACTGTCTCTAGGAGCGACAATAGCTCCTACTGCCACCACCAGAGCTATTTTCGCCACTACGATAGCTACTCATCATAGAGTAGGCTGGTAGTCCCTCTAATGGGCCATCAGTGTCTCTAGCCATACCTCCTCAAAGTCATCCATAAAACCTCGAGCAGGCATCCCGTCGGTCAAACAGTCCACCTGACCCCGAAAGTCCTCTAGAGCCTCTACCCGAGCTGTAAGTACTGCGATGCGCTTCTCAGTCGCATCTCCACGAGCTCTCTCAGCCGCTACCTTAGCTGCACCCATGCTGCTACCCTCACCAGAAGGACCAGCACCATCCCCGCCCGGTCCACCTACGACACCACCTCCCCAACCACCCGGTGGTTGTGGTAGAGGGTTGTGACCCACCAGTCGGGCTGCTGGGCATCCCACCTCGCCAACATCTGCACGAGTAACCAAAATAATGTCAGTGTTAATGAAAAACACTCAATAACACAAAAAACTTGAGTAAATGCAGAAATATAACACATACTTGTGGGAACCCAAACATAAAAGAAAGGGAGACCAATATCCAGATCGCCCTGAAAATCCATCCTCATGTAAGGTTATGGCAAAAACATTTGCATATTGGCTTCAAAACAAGCCTCCATCATGTCATTCCAATAATGACCCACCCTGCCACCACCATGAGCCTCAGCAGCATGACCCTCTCGTACATAATGCTGCACAAAATTCTAGTGTACGTAAATGATTTGGATCCAGGTTAGACCCTATTCAGTTACGACGTCATACCATCGAAGTAGAAGCTGGAAAAATCGAAGAAATGCTCATTCCTCAAGTGGCGTAAAACTCCCACCTATGGGCCCGATGACCGATGTGGCGCAAACGACCTTGCCAGTCGCACAATAATGGCTAGAGCACACCGCTTGGCCACATCTATCACTGAGGTGATATTGATACACCCCTCAGTAAGAGGCGCACCATCACAATGCCTCCTCCGGACCCTGTCCATGTTCACCCATCTAGCAGGAAGTGGGTACCTCAGTGCCTCTCCCTGAGGTAGTAATCCGGTCACAAAGTAAATATATGTCTCTGGATGGATAATAAAGTTCGTCCCCCTCAGGAGAAACATGTTGTGCCTCCTACGCCAATGCCATATGATATAACGTAACAATCAGTCCTGTGACCGAAGGAACTCGTTTTCAACAAATTTAAGGAGGCCCCATGCGGCCAACTGATGGCGCGCCCTAGCATCAACAGCCAGAGTGGTTTGGATCTCAGGTCAATCTCATTCTCTCCACACCAAACTCCCAAGCAACAAGCAACCATCAATACAGAGGAGAAAAATCATAAAGGATAGCAAAAAACCCAAGTTTTTTCAAAAACACTGCCTTTGCATGCCTGTTTCATTCATAGGCGTGCCCTTGTGTGCAAAGAGGCAGGAACAACACACCTTCGCGTGGCTGTACATGAGAAATACATGAAAGGGGGTGCCTATTTTCCTAGATCGCCCGCGCAATCTAGGGCAAAAAGCCCCTTTGAGGCCGTACAAACCTAATTTTTAAGGCCCCTGGCATCACCAAAATGGAAAAATCAAAACGTAGGACATCATGAGAGTTACCTCGGCATAGTATCGCCAATCCCCAGTACACAGGCTGACCGCAACGGCAAGAAAGGCTCTGTTATCACCTCTGATCTCCCAAAACTCAGCAAGTCCAAATGAATAGGATTAGGGCCATAATCCCTTATTTATCGCCCTTTTCTAGAACTTTGGAGGTCCATAATAGGAGATCAGAAGGTCCATTATGCAAACCGTAAGTTGCACCATCATCAGTATACCATGACGAATGAAAGCGATGCCCCACATTTGCTTTCTGAAGAAATATTTTTTCAAGTGCCGAAAGGTATGCACCCTCCCATCTTCCTTTCCAAGATTCATGCTTTTCAATAATATTGAATGAAAAGAAGATGCTTTCACTTGAGGTAGTTGTTTTTTGCAGGAAGAACCCGCAAAGCATTCACAACACTAACCACCGAAAGTCCCGGAGTAGGTATCATTCTACCCTCAACATGATAGAGTCCCAGAAAACTCTGCATATCCTGACATCATTTCTCCATCAGAAATAAACCATAGGGTCTTCATACCCGACCACGTTTATCATCACGTCACCCTGCATATGATAAACGTCTGCGATGGTTGGTAGAGCCTCCCCTCCATGGCGATCGTCATCTCAAGTAGACCATACATCACCCCACAAGTGATGCCATGGCCATATCATTGTCAGTCCTAGAAGCACCTCATTCCCATCCATATACCATGCATAAGGTCAAGTTCATCATTTTAACTAACCCCCTTCCCGGACGATCGGGTTGTACAAGCAGAATGAAAGAGCACCTCCGTGCACCGCATTTGGCCCACCATACCTCCATCAACACTAACCCATCTACGACATCTTCCGCTTCATCAGCCCCGCACATGAGACCAACCAATGGGACCCCCACCCTCAGCAAAACATCGTCCTCACACCATAAAGTGAGTGACCCTCTTTCATACTTTGGGGTACCCATCTCTGTGTTTTGTACAAACCAAACCCCATTATTTTATTCTTTTGGTAAGTGTACAAAGATCACAAACAATGCCCTTCGCCTCTTTTCCCTCATATTTCAATTTTCCTCCCATGGCAGTAGTCCCCCATATCCCTTGGTTTAAGTATTTTCATACCCCCCATGCACGCACCATTACAACAATCATAGCCGGTTCATACCTACCCAGGAAGTCCTACCGACTCCAGGAACTTTTCCCTTCAAAAATACCTATGACTGCCACCAAGCTGCTCAAATATACTTCGACCTCGGGCCACTGAATCCCCATCATCTGTTTTCAACTACCTCTCACCAACATGCCTATGTTAAACCCATTATGGTTTGGTTAAGGCTTCCTTTTTGTCAACATCAACACCTCTTTTCCAAAAAGGAAGTGGTACCTTGGATGACCCCTCCCCATGCAAAGGGGTATCCTCAGGTGGCACTATGGGAGACATCATTGTCCATAGATGTCATCGATCCTCTTGAAATTCGACTACAGCAAAAGATTTCATGTCACGATGGTATCATACCTTACAAACATTGCACTTTGATCAGGATTTGTCGAAGACCCGTGCCTTTATAAGCGTCTCTGACAACAATGCTTACACGGGAAGGTCCCAGCTAGTACACATGCATACATGGAATAATAATATGCCATACCAAAGTTGCGCATAAGGGTACCACATTCCACCCATTGTTAAAGAAAAAAAGCCCCTAAGGGCGTCAGCAGTCGTTGTCAACAACCACCAACATCACTACCAAAGTAGTGGCATAGACAACACATGTATCTGTCAATTTTTTTAACTAGCCATAACATCATGAGCATGGGACATGCCCGCCTCATTGAAATTTTGAAAATATGTTGTATATTTTGTCTGCTTCCAGGGGGCCCCTTAGGCCATGGTTATCTCGGAAACGGTGCAAGGTGTTATTTATTCTACACACAGGCCTCACTCTCTCTTTCTCTCTCTCTCTCTCTCTCTCTCTCTCTCTCTCTGTGTACGATACAGAAATAAACTATAATGTATTTCAGCTATACAGTTCTTCCTAGACCTCACACATTAGGGGGAAAATATTAACATCGAAAAATCATACAACAGAAGACAAAATCAATTAATCTCGAGCCTGAGGATTTACAAGACAAGGATACATTATGGAATCCAAAAGTATTTAAAATCTCTAAGGTTTTGAGAAAATCAAATTTGAACTAGTCATCAATGCTCAAATGTGCGATGTTTCCTTCAAAAAGAGCATCTTCTGCATGCACTGGAGCCCAATAAGCCTGCATTCCTGGAAGTGGAAAAAATTCACTTTTTGGGACCACAAGCAAGCAAAGGATAGTTTCTCCTTATGTGAAATCCACCTAAGGACAGCACCAACGCCTCCTTAGGCATTGTGTGAGCACAAAAAAGCATATTTGAGCACACAATGCAATCATACCCCTCTCTTGGGTCACCATCCATCATGTACCAAGGGAGGGAAGGAGGATTTGAACCTCACCTATTTAAACCCACCAAGAGATGAAAAAATGGTGATCATAAGGTTATGTTGGCCAAAGTTTCCTAAGCAACACTAGCAGTTTGTGTGAACCAAGGAGCTGAAGTAGAGGACTCGATGGTTGGCCACCGAACATCTTAGTCCACTATAGCAGAGAGAGAGAGTTAGACTGCGTCAGAAGGAAGAACTTGAAGGACAAACATCCTTACATCAGGACCTAGGGCCAATGCATAGGGGCCCTTTGGCAAGTGGGTAAGATTTTTTTTCATTCCAAGCATTCAATAAGAAGAGGCCATCGAGCTGTTGTTTACCTTGTTACTATTTGGAACTCTCTATATAGCTTCTTTTGTGTTTTTATTTTTAGTTTTTTAACAGAGCATACTTTAGTTTATTACTTGATTTAAGTTTTATACTTCCGAGCTCCCCCCAGATACTTCCTATTACCTATAGTTTAGAGAGTAGACCACACTCTCTAAAAAAGTGCAATTTCATACACCCGTGTGTCGAATCCAGCACAACAACTGTTAACATGTTCCATGCTCTTTGATGCCTCCCTTAGTTCCACCCTGAATATTGGAACAAAAAACTTTTGGTTCTTCTCTTTCAAGATAACACTTGTAATGTCTTCTAAAAGTTCTATTGTTGGGTATGGATTCATAAAGGGCTATTTAAAGTAATGCCTTTTAAATTTGAGGGAACCTAGGTTGAGGATATTTTTAAATCCTTTGAAGGGGGCTTTGGACCTAATGTCCTAGGGGATAGGGGGCCTAAAGGGAAGGAAAAAAGAGAAATTGATAGGGTAACCCCCAACAAAGGTGATAAGGGGATTAGGGGCCCCATTATCACAACCCATAAGCCCTTAGCCCATAACTACTGAATTCTATAATTCCATATCCCGTCAACCCCCAAGGCATAATTCCTTGACCCCTACACTCATAACTCATAACCCATTAATCCCTTGAACCATTAAATCTTAACCCACTAACCCCTAACCTAGAATCCATGAAACCTCTAAGCCTTAACCCCTTATCCTCTTGATCAGTGACCCTTAACCCCTAACACCTAAATCCCTTAACTAGATAATTTCCAAAGCCTCAATTTGAATTTCTCACAATATATACACTTCATGCTGAGATGGAGATTGTAGTGCTCTCCCACATAAGGATTTGGTAATGAATAGATCACTCGTAAATAAAAGGCATCTCTAGCCCTAATGCAGAAGGAGTGCACCCTTGATACAAATATTTTGTTTGCTAAAAAAACTCAATTGTGTCAATGTAAAACACTGTACATAAGATAAAATAAAATAATATTATCCACATAAATGATTTAAATAGCTTCACATTAGCCATGAGTGGTGAGCCGGAGGATGAATGTTGGGCATTATTAAAGTTATATCATGTTTAATTTCCTTTTAATACATCGCGAGGTTGTTCTCTAGTAAGGTTGGTGCATCATCACAAGGGAGCATGACACATTTTTATGGGGGAACGATTAAAGTTGTAACACAATTCAAGTGACTTACACCTCAAATGTAAATGACATTATTATATGTTTTTATTAGGTTGTTAGAGATGTTATTTGTATATAATACATTCAGTGTACTTGGACTTCATATTTTCATGACCTCAACTCTAAGATGAATTTGTACTAGGAACACTTCATGCAAATGAGAGGGGGTGTTATTGTTTAACACAAATGCACACAAGAGCATTGGATGTTGCCCTTAGATTCCCCTTTCTACGTTAGAAGTGGGTTTACATTGGCATCAATTTGAAACTAATAATCATGATATTATTCTTCCCAATAACATATGCTAGCTTATCCATATACATAAGATAGAGTTAGAAGGTCACCACATTTGTAGAACCCTCATTTATTATGAGATTTAAGAGACATTATATTTCCTTTATTAAAATTTGGATAGGTCGTTGTCTACATTCTTTAAGTACACGTCTAGCTCTTTTTATGAGGGATGCCCTTGGATTTAGATCTTTATATAAGGCCTTATGTTCCCTTCCCCATTTGAAATATTTTAAGGGGGTCACCTCCTTCCATGTTTCCTTTCCTGCTTAGGGCCAAAATTGACAAACCAAGATTCAAACTCCTTCAACTATAAAATTGGTGAGGCCTTATACTTCATCTTGTCCCTCAATGGGACATATTTCCTAAAAGAGACTTTTGAGGATTTCCCATTGTAAATTGTATGTTGGATGTCATAAGACCTGTTACCCCACTTTATTTTTAGAGGAAATTTATAAATTTTCATTGCCATCTCAGCCTCTGGGATTATTGTTATATTGATTATTTTCCAACTGAGGTATATGCATCTATATGTAACTCATGGATGTATAATTGGTTTGATGACACCTTTCATTGGCCATTTATGACCCTAGGTGTAGGAAGAGGTTGCTTTAGCTACTAAATTTATCTTGAAATGTATGCTCCATGTGCATATGATATTTTCAATGTGTATTATTTCCCTTGTGATCACATAAACACTCTATTCTAACTCTTGATTCTTTGGCTATAAGTTCAAAGCTAGATTATTCCATGGTGTTTCATAATTTTACTCAAAGAAACTTGTCATCTTGATGGTTTAGGAATATTATTAGTGATTTGAGTAGGTGCTACACATCAACCTTAATGTACCCCTTATTTCCGTTAGTCAAATTTTATCCCATTTCATTCCATAGGACATTCATTCATTTTCTTTAGGGGACACCTTTATGATTAAGCATTAAATAGATTAATGGAAAATTAGTTTCCCT
This sequence comes from Pinus albicaulis, assembly GCA_034641835.2. Taxonomy (NCBI): domain Eukaryota; kingdom Viridiplantae; phylum Streptophyta; class Pinopsida; order Pinales; family Pinaceae; genus Pinus; species Pinus albicaulis. Next base: position 317,064,234 of record CM076569.1, read on the forward strand.
TTTGTCATTTGTGATGAAAGAAAAGAAAAAATTGAAAGCCAAAATCATTAAAGATACACTAGAATGATGTATATAAGTCTAAATTCTAAGGTTGAAGTGAAAATTCATGTAAATATAAGTTGTTCCAAATTGATGAAAGCCCATTCTCTAAGTACTATATATAATAAAAAGGAGAAGAAAGGAAAATAAGGCCTAATGAATGGTAACCCATGATAATGAAATCGAAGATCTCAAAATGAAAACTGCAACTATTGCTAATTGTTTCCTTTGAACACTAAATGAGTGGTGTGATGAAGGAAGTATCCTGAGTAGAAATCGACTAGCCTTAGATGAATTCCAAATTCTTGAAATATAATAGCGAGAAAGGGTGGCCTTTGGGTAATATCTTGGGCGATAAGCCACACTCTCTAGTTCAACAAAACAACCTTGAATCCCATTTATTTCTATTTCCATCAACATCAATCTAATAGAAAAAGGGTAAAAACATAACATTGATGATATAAAATAAGTTTGGGTTCAAGAGCCAAGCCGAATGCATGGAGGGTTGAAGCACCAAATGGAATGCAAGTGGGAGATGTTGCATTTATCTTCAATTTTTAAGTAATAAAATTTTATTAAGAGGGATATAACACAAAGTAAAGGAGAGAGGATTGGAGTGTGGTTGAAAAACAAATGAAGCACATATGGATTGAGAAGAACACCTTGGAGTGAGGAGCTTCCCCTTCGTTGACAATGATTATGTTTATAAAGCTCATCAAGTGCATGGATGAGGGTCACATGCTAAGTGTCATGGGGGAGGGAAGTTAATTAGCACCATTGGGTCGCTCTAATGCATAGGGTTAGACATAATCCACATTAAATGTGAGTGTGGATCCAACACAATATCAATAATTTACTATTCCTTTGATTATTCTTCAAAGATGAGGATTAGTTTAATATATACCAAAACTTGAAAAATATATCAAAAATTACAAATCATCTAAAACCCATCTTTATCTTTATAATAATATAGTTTTATTGTTATAGTAATATAATGATTTTATTTTAATTAGAAAAATTATAATTATATATATTAATTTTTTTTAATTAAATAAAAATAATATTAAAAAAAAATCATGCAACTACATGGTTAAACCACAACTCAACATACTTTGACTTGAGTAGGCCCTCATAGTGTTACTTATTTATGTTGACTTGAGTAGGCCCTCCTAAGATTTTTTTTTTTTTTTTAAACTTGTTATACAAAAAAACAATGGAAAGCAAAAAATGATTAGCCTTGAGGAATTACATCCTTTACTATACATATAACGTTAGGACACCCTAGGGTTAGGGTTTAGCACTTCATAGATGGGTTCAGATTCAATGGAGGCGGATAAGCAACAACTGGAGGAAGCTTTTACAGTTCTAGATACCGAAAGAGACATTATAGAGAAATTCATTCTCTAATGGAAGGAAATCACATACCATTATGTTTCACTAGACATTTTTGCTCTAGAAGAAATTCGAAGAACTTGTAGAGAAGGGAAAAAATCTAGAGCTCAAAACTAATGAAACTAAATAATTGTTGAAAAAAAGAGAGAAATCGATCGATTTGAACGATGAAACATATGATGTATCTCACTCACATAGAAGAGTAGAAGAAAGCCACCCTTGTGGCCATTGAAAGTGCAAAGAGTGAAAATGGTCTCAATTTCCTCTATGAAAAATTGTACATAGAGGGTCTCTTTAAATTCATCGTGGAGCATAGACAAGGTGTTATCGTGCTTAGGGCTATGCTACATTCATTGCTGGAGAATGCTATTGATCCCGCTTGACTGGTTTTATTGCCCTCGAGGGTTTTTACGACAAGGTTTTTGTAATATTCCTACTTATCCCAAGCTAAGAGGAATAGATTGGATAAATGAATAAAGGAGGACATGTAAAAATCCTGAAAATAATGAATAAATCAATGCCCATGTGAACAAGGACAAATCTGGGCCATGTAAAATAAACGCTTGCAGGTGTGAATGGGTTTGAACTATGAGACTAGGTTAGCCTTGACCAAATATATAGTGCAGTCTAGATGCAATGTACCTCATGGATGCACAACACAGTTCTAGATGGAGGCTCCACATGTGAAAGGAGCTAACTTATTGAAGTGGTTTAGGGTTTGATAAGGCTTTTATCTTATAAAAGGAAGAGGGGAGCAGCATGAGGGGGTTGTTGATGATAATAACTTTCTTAATATATTGTCTGGTTAGACATATATCATTCTCTAGCTATTTAGCTCACAATAATGATGTTTAGCATTGGGTATTCCTGAGCGGGAATCCCACCTCCTTCCTAGAGTATCTCTTGGAGGAGCCTTGTTTGTCTTGTCCACTATCTAGCATTTGGGCCAAGCTTCACCTTGCACCTACAACGTTGATCCTATTTAGGATTGGCTTGTCCTTGTGAGCTGCAACAAGTGGAGGATAGATCTCTTCAGATCTATGCATCTCTAGCACCCCTTTCACTGGGAAAGTCTTTTATCCCTTCGAAAATAGTGTTCTAGATCCTTGGAGCTCTATATCCACATCCTGGAATCAGACCAAAGCATACTCAGACCCTACATCACAGTTCCTTTTGCAGTACTACATTATTTGCAAGAGCAGAATTGTAGGGAGTTTTGTCTACACTTCGGAGGAGAGATCCCTAGTGATAGGATTCTTCCTCTCACTGTGGTGATCCATGGATTGGCCATCCAACCATGTTTATTTCAGATCTGATCCGTTATTCTATTATATGCTTTAGAGATTTCTGAATATTACTGCAGATCTGCAACTTTAGATCTCAGATCTACTCTTGTACTTTCATGTTTTGCACAAAACCCCAAGGGGAATGTATAGATGAGATTTTCTTATATACAGATCTGAAATAGATCTATCATTTTGTATACAGATCTGATCTATATCTGAGTTGTAACATACCGCTACTTCAGCCAATAAAAATAATGTTTTCAATCTTATTCATATATTTCTTGTGGTTGTAGCACCTCATTTCTGAGGGTTTCTTCTTGTAAATCCTTCTCCTTTCTGTTATACATTGTATAAGCCGCTATGTAGATATATTTTTCTGATGTATAGCTTAAATATGATCCTCCATATGGATCTCCTACAAATATTGGGCTGAACTGCATTATTTTCTAGCAGTGTTGTTTTTGTATTACTACAGTCCCTTCTTTAGGCATTTTCTAGCTGCACTAGGTGTGGGGAGACCTTTTTAATCCACCTAGAAGGATTTTTTTTTTAATCCCTCTTGGATTCAGGTCTTAGATTGTCAAATCTAAGGGATCCAATTGCTGGTTTCCAATCATGTAGCATACATTCCTGAAAAATGTGTTTCTCAGGTATGCCTTGCTAGCAGTTCCCATTTTGGGATATTACAGTGGTATCACAGCATGATCTTTAGCCCAGCCTGTGAGTCTCAAGACAAATATCAAGATGATAAAAAGAATTAGCTTTCTCTCATCATTTTTCAGATCCATAAAGGACCTCTTCAAGGAGGTTAAGAAGATAGAATAAGGAGAAGAGGAAGGACCATGCACTCCCTACTCTCACAAAGAAGAAGACAAGAAGCATGGAGGACACTTAGATCATCAGATCCTGAGTGAGTACCTTGTTGAGTACAAGTCTAAACCTAGAGCCTTCAAGGAGACTCTAGCCTTCCCACAGTTATTTCAACTGAAGGAAGGGAGGAGACACTACAACAAGGGAGAAATCAAGGGCAATAGGTTTCTATTATTCACTTTTGATGGGACATTTACAGCCAAAGCTTGGGAAAGAAGACTCAGTGCATTTTTCCTACTACATCCAGTGGTAGAGAAGGAAGCAGTGGATATTTCAACACTGCACTTGAAGGGTGAAGCAAGGAATTGGTGGTTCAGCCATGTGAGACATGCAAAAGTATCTTCTTTTGTAGATTTCACTCAAATGGTGATCAAGAGATTTGATAAAGAGAAATCCAAGGAAGAAAAGTCCTCACCATCTCTTGAAGAGACTTGTATCAGCACTGTCAAAACCATGGAGGAGCAACCTTCAACATCAGTAGTTGAGGGAGCCAACATGGTAGAAGAAGGAACTCTTGCAGCCATACAAGATGTTCCCAAAGCCCATCAAGGTATGATTGAGTTTCCACATTCTATTATTGCAAAAAATCTTTTAGAGGGTTGTGGAAACTTGCTGTTGCATGACCCAGAATCATCACTTACTACTAATCTAGAGCAGAAGAGTTGCACTGCACTGTCTAAGAGCAGCGATGAAGAAAGGAGGACCCATTCCTCATGGGAGCAATCAGATGTCAGCTTCATTCAGGAAGCAATGAAGACAAGGGGTAGACATATTGAGACGAGAAACATTTTCTCCTCTCTAGATGACATTTTCTCAATGAGCATGCCATAGCTCAAAGAGAGACTTCTACTTGCAGCAGATCCAAGACCCCACTGGTTTTGGAAGACCATGCATGAGGAGGAGGTCTCATCAAGAGATCCCATGGAAGGTGCACTTCAACATTCCATGAAGTGCAAAGTTCTTAAAATATTTGAGGAGGTTGGTGTCCTACAATGGGAGGATGGCAAGTGTTTGCATAATGAGGTCCATGATCCACCGGTGGGTGAATGGATGTGGATGATGAGAAAGAAGCTAGAAAGATACGTGCAGATCTTTGATACCGGGCAGCAGGAGGCTTGGCTGCGTTGGATACTCTTGAAAGAGTTTGGCCATCAACCTCTTCCTAAGGGTATGTGGGGGAAAGATGTGTGACAGCATGCTTGCATCATTTGGTAGCAAGGAGGATGGACACATGTGTTGATATGAAATTCTTCATATCAATCACCATGTTTTCACTACATGATTTATAAGATGGAAGTATGGGGAGGCAACAAAATCTTTTGTTTCTTTGGATGTTTTTGGGAGAGCAAGAGAAGATTTTCTCTCACACTTTGCATGATGTTGCAGGAGTAGGAGATGGAACTATCATGGTGCAAAGGGGCTACTCCTTAACCTTGGATGATCCAGAAGCACTTCCACTCTGGAAGGAGCTTCTTGTTTGTAGAAACATTATGGAATATGTCTTTGACAATGATCATGTCAGAGAATGGAGCTATGTATTGGAAGGAGCCTATTTGCATAGGCCAACAATGCTGTCACCTTGGAGCATGGACTTATGGATGGAGGGTCCCCAGGATCATTCCACTCTTGATGCACTTGATGGACAAGGAGGAGGTGAGAAAGATGGAGTAATGGAGGGAGACATCTATTACTATGATATGTTCTTCTTGGCTTGGACTTCCAAGTACATGAGGGAGGATCTTCATGCAGCACATGATTCATTCATGAGAGTATGTCATATCATTATGGAGATTTTGTTCATGGATCCTATCATTGTCCTACCTTTTATACATGGTAAGGATATTTTTGTTGCATTTAGTGATATGCATACTCTTACCATTTCTATGCAGTGCTTTGCTCCACAAGAGGGCAAGCTTTTCATTGAGCTCCATGACCAACAATGGGCCAGGATGTATGATGGAGACAACCATCTCTTATATGGCCATGGGAAAGTGTTGTATTAATTCTTGTATGTTATTTTTTTGTACACAACCATCTACTATTCATTAGTAAATGAAATAACATACATAGACAACCATATATCCAGCAACCACTTGCCTTGTAATTTTCTGAAGCAGCAGTAAGAAAAACTGTGCTATAACTTCATGGGAAACTGTTGGTACCTTCCTGCACCATATGAAACCTTCAGTATTTACTTCCTCTTGATTCCAATCATAGTTCCAATTTTTGATGTTGTTATTGCTTCTATGAGGAGCATGATTGGAGATGAAACACATTGGTTAGATGTGTTCTTTTGGGAAGAGGATTCCCATACTTTTTGCATTGCATGTTCTAATGGGAGCATGAGAGGAGGTATGGCCACCATAGCCAAACACTTGTTTCTTTATGAGGTGGGTCATGAATTTGATGAGATGCCATATGGTGATGATTTCCCATCCATCACATATGGAATGGTTTGGGCCAACTTGATTCACAGTGTTGGAGAGGATATATTTGGAGATCTAGTCTTCATTTTTCCACTTGAGGGCAATATTATTGCAGCCCAAGATCAGCAGTCACTCTACACTTATCATAAGTGGAAAGGATGACAACATGGGGTAGGCTCCTTTGTCTACCATGTTTACATTTTCAGCCCACCTACATTGCATGAACTCAAGGTGGAGGGAAATTTTCTGGAGTTGCCATGTTGGGAGGTGACTCATTTTATATGGATGATTGCTTGGGGAAAGATGTTTTCCCAATAAATTTCAGTCTCCATTACTTGGAGGCACCTCTTCAGTCTATCCTTGCAGTTGCTTGAGGATAAGCAAAATTTTGGAGGGGAGGACTGTAATATTCCTACTTAGCCCAAGCTAAGAGGAATATACAATTTTGTTTCATTTTCTGTTCATTGGATAAATTAATAAAGGAGGACATGTAAAACTCCTAAAAATAATGAATAAATCAATGCCCATGTGAACAAGGACAAATCTGGGCCATGTAAAATAAACACTTACAAGTGTGAATGGGTTTGAACTATGAGACTAGGTCAACCTTGACCAATCTATAGTGCAGTCTAGATGAAATCTACCTCATGGATGCACAACACAATTCTAGATGGAGGCTCCACATGTGAAAGGAGCTAACTTATTGAAGTGGTTTAGGTTTGACAAGGCTTTTATCTTATAAAAGGAAGAGGGGAGCAGCATGATGGGTTGTTGATGATAATAATTTTCCTAATATATTGTTTGGTTAGATATATATCATTCTATGGCTGTTTAGCTGAGAATAATGTTGTTTGGCATTGGGTGTTCCTGAGCGGGAATCCCACCTCCTTCCTAGAGTAGCTCTTGGAGGAGCTTTGTTTGTCTTGTCCGCTATCTGGAATTTGGGCCAAGCTTCACCGTGCACCTAAAATGCTGATCCTATTTAGGATTGGGTTGTCCTTGTGAGCTGTAGGAAGTGGAGGATAGATCTCTTTAGATCTATGCATCTCTAGCACCACTTTTCACTGGGAAAGTCTTATATCCCTTTGACAAGAGTGTTCTATATCCTTGGAGCTTTAGATCCACATCCTAGCATCAGGCCAAAGCATACTCAGAGCCTACAGCGTAGTTCCTTTTTCAGTACTACGTTATTTGCAAGAGTAGAATTGCAGGGAGTTTTTTCTACACTTCGGAGGAGAGATATCTGGTGATAGGATTCTTCCTCTCATTGTGGTGATCCATGGATTTGCCATCCAATCCATGTCTATTTCAGATATAATTTTCTATTCTATTATATTCTTTAGATATTTCTGAATATTACTGCATATCTACAACTTTAGATGTCAGATTTACTCTTGTACTTTCACGTTTTGCACAAAACCCCAAGGGGAATGTATAGATGAGATTTTCTTGTATACAGATCTGAAATATATCTATCATTTTGTATAAATATCTGCTATATATCTAAGTTGTAACATATTTCTGCTTCATCCAATGAAAATAGCACTGTCAATCTTATTCATATATTTCTTGTGGTTGTAGCACCTCATTTCTGAGGGTTTCTTCTTGTAAATCCTTCTCATGTCTGTTATACATTGTATAAGTTGCTGTGTAGATCTATTTTGTTGATATATAGCTGAAATATGATCCTCCATATGGATCTCTTGCAAATATTTGGCTAAACTGCATTATTTTCTAGCAGTGTTGTTTTTGTATTACTACAGTCCCTTCTTTGGGCATTTTCTAGATGCACTAGGTGTGGGGAGACCTGTTTAACCCACACAGAAGGATTTGTTTTGAATCCCTCTTGGATTCGGGTCTTAGATTGTCATATCTAAGGGATCCAAGTGCTGGTTACCAATCCTGTAGCATATATTCCTGAAAAATGCTTTTTTTAGGCATGCCTTGCTAGCAGTTCCCATTTTGGGATATTACACAATTCAGAAAAATAATGAAGGACTAGTCTTGGGAAAATAGTGAAGGAATTAGGGCTAGAGAACCAAATATGGTCCTGTTATTTTTTTATGGAAAGTTGCTTCCCCTCCTAGAGAATCCCACAATGGGAGCTGAGCAGTCTGTTGTGTCTCCAAGTACGAAGGACTAGTTGAGGGTTAGTGCAAATGAGTGGAAGTTGAGGATCGATGTTGATGTGGATCCTGCCAATGCTGCCAAGCCATTAGAGGTCCAGGAATTCTTGTAGCTAATGGCTACTTTCAGCATTATGGCTGAGTTTCTGAAATATGATCTTTGCAAGCTTGTACTTGTAGTATTATGGGGCAGGAAAGTTTCGAAGCTCTGTGGTGCTTTCGTGCTTATAAGAAAATGTCAGGTTTGTTTATGCCAAACATTATTGGTTGTTTATGATGAATTGGTTATTTTTAAAATTTAATTTGACCATCAGAGAACTTATGTGTACTCTTTTTTCTCCATATGTATTTTCATAATTTGTCCATATCTGGTCTAAAAGACCTGTTATGGAATAATAACAGTACATTTCCAATGAGGATTTGTTCGCTCGTGAGGTCAATGGATATTCCATTCCTCTAGTTGTATCCTCAACTTGAATGTTGCCTCACAAATGGATGCTCCATTCTCCTGTTAGCCTGCCTAAATTGTATGGTCAAATAGGTGAGGTTAGGTGTAATTTCCAGATAATTTACTATGAATATATGGAATGGTCAGCTATCCTCTTGTAATCCCATTGAATTGATTTTTTGGTCATTCTTTTGATGAGATGAAGAAAGTTGCAATTCCTAGATGATTTTCTATGAATAGAAAGAATAATCAACTACTTTTGTGGTTATTTCGTGGATATTTTATTAAAATTGTCTTATCTTATCACTATTGGTGGCATGTTTCTATGAGGGCTTCCAATGAAATAGTAGTAAAATTACTAAAGAAAGTGAATATGAAGCATCAAGGAGTACGGAAACCACAAGAATTCCCAAATAAATGCAATAATGTTTTGCTATTTTTTTTAATGATTCAAGAGATGTTACTTGTAGACTACACCAAAAAAAGAAGATTTCTTTTTGGCTTACATGCTAAATGTAAGGGATTTTATTTTTCCAAATCTCCCCAGTGTTTTCACCCAGTCTCTCTTCCCATTAAAATTCATACCAAGAAGGTGAGAATGTCACCTTGGTATTCATTGATCAATCAGTGGCTAGAATAATACCAATACTTATATTTGTTTTATAGTTAAAACTAATATCAATTGAGAATTGATAAAACCTAAGCTCAAATGAAAAAAGTGATTTTATATATACAGTAGTGTGCGTTGTTTATTAGGAATTTCTCCATTGGTTTCCTTGGGTCATTGATACCTACGATATTTCTTGGTTCATTATATACTCCTTGATCTATAATATCTTGTTTGTTATATATACACAATTCCATCTATTTAAGGGTTTACAATGTTGTGTGCTTGCTCATTCTAATCTCAAAAATACATCCAATAGTCTAGTTCGTTTCTTCTCTTTAGTATTTGCTTCATTCAACTTGCTAATCATATAGATTCATGCATTGTGTTGGGTCTTCGTATTTTGCAAGATTAGCAAGTACAAATGTTGCAGAGCCTAAGTCAAAACCACTTTGGAATCTGAGGACCTAGCCATCCCAGATTCAGAGAGGGATCTCTCTATGTTTGTGTTCAAAGATATGATCTTTAAGGCTTTAAGTATGATTTTAGGCTAGTTATGAGGAACAAGGTTGTTTTTTTTTGTTTGGTTGGGCAGGATAACATGAAGATGAAGGAAGTATATATGAAGGGTGAAGGTGCAAGTAATTGAAAGAATGTTTCAATTGATAAGACAAGCAAGGAACAACATCAATCCATTGGGCTATGGAGTCATAAGAGGATATAATTACACAACAAGGTTCAAGAGTGGTTCATGGGGCAATTCATGTATGTCAAAGGATCTCTATAAGTTTATTTTATGGAATGAAACACTAAGAAATGTAGTGAAAGAAGTAAAACACATGAAGAAACAAAGAACAGTCTAAGATCAGGTAAGTACTTTCAAATGAGCCTACTTTTGACATGCAGTTAAAGAAAAATGAAAAATTAATATAAGATTAGGTAAGTACTTTGAAACTAGCTTACTTTTGATGTACTTTCTAGAGAAAACATTAAAAAACATAGAATAACTGAAGATCAAGTAAAGACTTTTAACTTAGCCCAATTTCAGCATATTGAAAGGGAAAACATTCATGACAAACGTAAAAAGTAGTCTCAGATCAGGTAAGTACTTTGAAACTAGCTTGCTTTCAACATAATTTTAAGGGAACTTTTCAAAGCAACTGTTGGAGAAGAAACTAGAGGATAGGGCTAACAATAGACTTCTCTAGCTCAATCTTTAATTGGCAGACTTTTCAAGAACATTCAAAGACAAAATCTCAAGTTGTACTCAGGAAACATGGGCTTACCAACACTTCACTAGTTATACTCTATTGAATCATCTTTAAATAAACAATTAGCAGAAAATGTATAGGATAAAGATTTATCAATGAGACTTAGGGTACTTCAGAAGTAAATCCTAGTATATGTTTGCTATTCTTTATCAGAGAAAAGTGGACAAAATGGAAACATAAAGAAAATAACAATTTACAGTGAGAATCACATCACCATTGACAAAAACCAGGATCCCATAAATCAGCTATTTGTATTTGATGTTCAAACCAGTTACAATATTCAAGTCCAGTGGGTCTCTACAACTTCAAGCTTCTCATCTCAGCCTATGTGTCTTCAATTAAAAATAGAGCTACAACAGCTTCAAAATCTATTTAAATGCAACAGATATCCAGAGACCAACTGCTATACTGTCTTCTACAAAAGTATTTATAGAAGAATGAGGAGGTGGAGTGTAAGAAGGGTATATCTATTCAATTAATACAGAGTAAGTTCTTCTCGGCCTTTGAAGGGCCAAATGGAGAATTTTTATGAGTTTTCTACTCTGTTAATTGAATTCTGCATTAATTTTCATCGACTTCAGTCACTTTTGTTGACTTTGAGGGTTTTTGGTAGGTTGGCAGTTAATGATGAGTTGTCTTTAGAAATATCCCTGACTGTGTAATTAATATGCACTCTTTTTTGGTGAATTCAGCTTGCAGGTGGCATTCTGAGGAGTAATAGCCTCAATGATGTGGCATTTTGAAGGCTTTCTTGACTGATCTATCTCTTTAACTCTTTAATCACTAATATTAATCTTTTAATTTGTGCTTTAAGTATTTTTTCGATCATCTTTGGGCTTTTGTCCTTTCTGCTGATAGGATTAACCTTTAATCCCTTGTTTTAACTGTGCTTTTGACTATTAATCCTTTGTCTCTATGTATATCCCTTCTTTTCTATGAACATGTATCTGGGCATGCTGAGGGTTTCATTTGTTTTATCAGTTTTAATAGAGCACTGATAAACACCCATAAACCCCATAAACCTCCTTTTACACTTTAAGCCCCAAGGATTGTCATCCTGAGGGTTTTCCGCTACTGAGCTAGTTGTGGAGGACTTTTCAATGCTTAAGCCGCCTTTAAAAACCTGCAACATAAACAAATAATTAAATAAAATCCTGCGGCATTGGATAAACTACTTATAGAGGCTGGCAGAGGGCGGAAAGAGAAGTGAGGAGGGGAAAATGCAGGCGGAGGAGGTTTTGCGGGAAAAACTTGCGAAAACAGGTTTAATTTTGAATATTGGAGCGAAAATTCGAATTGGTGGTTTTTGAAATACCATGGGTGGTTTTCATGCGATGTTGGAGTGGTAAATGGTTTCGGCCGAATCGAAAGTGATCCAGTTGTATTATGTCGCGTGGATTTCTTGATACCGCTGGTATCGTGTGATTTTGGAGTGTTAAACTCCAAGAGCAAAAGTTTTGCGATATTGATCATAGATCGTTGGATCTTGGGGGTAAGATCCAATGACTACGAGGAAGTGCGATGGAGAGAGGTGCACGACGAGATTTTAGTGGGGGCCAGGTGTCAACACATGATTGGATGAGGGCTTTGCGAAATGGATGGTGGGTCCATAAGAGTTGGGTTGTCGGGATGAACGAGGACTGTTAGATCCTATGGATCTATGGTGTAGATCTTATCGAGATATTGTTATTGGGGCGGGAAAAATACAAAGAAAGGGCAGGTTTTTCATGGAAACTCCGATGCGATGGGGGCTTAAGAAATTGGGGCTGGGGCCTGGTCATATGGCGGGATATGTGACCAGGGGCCGACGGAAGGAGGGGCTTATCACATCGGCGGGGGGAAGGGGAGCGAGGTAATGTAAACAAAACAACGCCAATGCGATAAAACAATTGTGATGCGATGAGTGCTTAGCACCCGGTCACGAGCGCATGTCCATATAACAAAAAAAGGAGCTGGGGGCTAATCCCAAAAGGGCTTATTGCATATTGGCGGGACAAGGGTTCGAGGCATATGAAAAGTGATTTTGCCGATATGCGATGATTTTGATCGGGGCCTTCGCATCGGTAAAAATAAGTTTTCTGAAAGAAAAAAGGTTGCGATGAAAGAAAAAGGGCCGATAGGCCACGGGGCTAAGTTCTTTTGTCATAGGACTAGGTCACGTGGCAAAAAAGGGGCCAAAGGCTTTAAATGAAGGGGGCTTAAGGCCCATAAAAGGGTGGAAAAGGTTTTTATGCATTTTTTGGGATCTTTTCAAGTTTTCCAAGTTCTGATAGGGTGAAAGAGAAGGGTTTTGAACCAAAAAGGGATTCCATGGTTCTTAAAAGGATTTTTTGATGAAATGGATGGTAAAACATGGATTTTTCTAAGGAAATGGAGGATAAATGAAAGAGAAAAAATGAATGAAATGGGTTTTTAGAAAATGATGGAAAAATAGCCTAAAATAACAGTCTCTTTTGATATTAGTAGGATTTCTTGGTGGATTTTGGAAGTGGAAAAATCAGGGAAATAGGATTTTTGGACAAGGGACACAAAGAGGCTGCAAGAAGTCACAAGTTTTCTCAGGAAGCTTGTTTCTTGCAGACTAAAGACTTGTTTTAGCCATCATTTGCTGAAACAAAATTTACTGATGTCTAATAGTGGCTCCACTTGGGGATGTCAGCTCTTTGGAGATGTCAAGAACTTCAGAAATTGATCTCTGGGATGCAGACCTATGCCTTTATAGTTTGAAAACCTGTTTCTTCTTTGATCATGCTGCTTTAAAAATATTGATCAGTACTTCATAGCAGCAAACAAAATTCTCCCAATCAATTACCTACAGAGCCTACTTCCTAACATTTTTTCTTCAGAAGGTGCATTTGGACTTGCAGACCTTAAACATCAACATTTTATTCTTTTGAAAGTAGGAAGAACTAATGTAAATCTACCCTTATTTCTTCCATTATTTCAGATTAGACTGTTGAACTCATAAATTCTCTATCTAAGCTATTATCTGCTGGGATTAGACTATTTGGAAGATTTTATTCTCTATCCTCTAAAACAGAAATTTAAACATAGTCAAAGCAGGATTAGGCTGTTTGATTTTCCATGATGTCTATCTCTGTATGTAGAAGCTGCACATAGACTTTATTTGCAGAAATTTGAAACAAAACTATGAAGGCTTGAAATCTGAAAATTTTAAACATCCTTCATTCTTTTTGCAGCTCTGGTTTAATCTTTTTGAGTTGTTCTTTTCTTCCTTTGGTTCAAATTTTTGAGTAGATTAGAACCAATTATTTCTTTTTCTTTGGCTCAAATTTTTGTCTGATTAGAGCCATTCTTTCTATCCTAATCTAATCTACTGATAAACCAAGATTGAACATTTTGGCAAATCTTTTTCACTAACCTATCAGCAGAAAATTGAAATCTATTTTAGTCATGATTAGGCTATATGACTAGAATAGCAATGTTGTTTTTGGGAGTGGCATTTAAGCTTGCACACTTTTAGATCTTATTTTCTTTTTGGTATGGGAATGTACCTTTCTCGTTTTATTTTTTCCCTCTTTTTACTTTTGTGTTTTTTGTATTTTCCTTTTTCAAATTCAAAAACAGTGTAATGTACAATGAATAAAAATCCTTGAAAGTAAAATATCAGTTAACTTTAATAATGTTTGAGAACCCTGCCATTGACAGGACCTCCAAAGTATTCAGCTCCATCCAATTCTTGCAGAAAAAATGCATTGTTTCTAATATTAGATTGGATGAGATAAGGGCCTTGCCATAAGTTATTATATTTTCCATGTTTTCCCTTATCTTATCTTCTTGAATCCCATTTCAAAACTTTATCACCAATATTGAAATCACTTGCCTTGGTTCTTTTTTCAAACAACTTCTTGATGTTTTATTTTAGTTGTTGTGCTATGATGTATACTTCCTCTCTGGTTTGTTGTAAATGTATAGTCTGGTTTATTCTTCTTGTTACATCATCATCTTCAGACTATACTTCTTGGTTCAATTTCATTACTGGCACTCCTAAACTGGTTGGGAATACTGCATCAGTTCCATAAATTAGATGGTAGCGATACATCCCAATTGACTTCTTAACTTTCAATCTGTCTGCCCATAAAGCATGTACTAGCTTATTATGCCATGATTTCTTGTTATCTTCCATCAACTTCTTGATAATGTTTACCAGAATTTTATTTGAGGACTCTACCAGCCCATTACCTTGAGGGTAATAAGCTGTGGAATGACCCAATATAATATGATACCTGTGACAGAATTCTACCATATTTTTAGACCCAAATGCAGCGGCATTATCAGTTATGATCTTTCTAGGACAACCAAATCTGGAAAGTATATGGTTTTCAAGGAATGAGATGATGACTGAGTCTATGGCATTCCTAGAGGGGATGGCTTCTATCCACTTGGTAAAATAATCTATTGCTATGAGGATCCATCTATGTTGGGTAGATGAGGGAGGATGGATTTCCCCAATGAAGTGTAGACCCCATTGCTGAAAAGGAGCTTCAACAGTGATTGGTTGTAGAGGTAAGGGAAACAAATTTCTTTTTCCTTCAAATATTTGGCATTTGTGATAGGAAATAATCATCTTATGGACATCTTGAAAGAGGGTGGGCCAGTAATAACTAGCTCTAAGGATTTTATTAGTAGTTGATTTCCAGTAGAGGTGGCCTCCACATTCTCCTTCATGAAACTCATGCTTGTTCTTATCTGCATCATTCTCAGGCAAAAATTTAAGTAATAATCCACTAGCATTTTTCCAGTATAAACATTTATTCAAAATGCAGTAATTTACAGTTTTCAACTTTAAAGATCTTGCCTTTGTTTTAGACAAAACATGAGGAGCATTAAGATTGAGAAAAACATACAAAATGTCAGCATACCAAGATGAATTTAGAAAATGATCTTCAATAATTTGAGTTAAACACTCCTCCTATTCATCTAATGCATTAAACATGTTTATATCAAGTGCTTGGAAGTTAGATTCAGCCATCAGTTTTGCTAGTACTTGACCCTTTATGAGTTTAGTGGGTTTGATTTCTAATTCATACACTAGAATTACACAATCCACTTTCCTCTTTTTCCATCTGGATCTTGGGTCAATATGTCTTTCACCACTGAATGAGGCACAAATTCTATGATGTGGGAATGTAAAATGTAAACTCTGAAGTCTTTTAAGGCTTTGACCAAGGAAAAGGCTTGTTTTTCCATTATGTTGTACTTCAGAGGTGCACCTCTCAATGCCTTACTGAAAAATGCAATGGCCTGCTCTTTTCCATTCAAATTTTTTAGTAATAAGACAACAGCTACTGTGTGTTCTGATGCAAATGAAAAAATCAAGAAATCGTTTGAAAAATCAGGACTGATAAGAACTGGTGTTTTGGTAAGTGCTTGTTTTACCTATTCAAATGACTTCTTTTATTCTAAGGTCCATTTAGATCCTTCTTCCTTTTTAAGCATTTTTGTTATGTTTCTAAGGAGTTCAACTAAATTGGGTATGAACCTTTTCAAGAAATTAATCTTTCCAATGAAAGATTGAAGTTCCTTGATGTTTCTGGGATGGATGATTTGAAATATGCCATCAATCCTCTTTGGGTCTATCCTTATTCTTCTTCTGATATGATATGCCCAAGAAGTTTACCTTCTTGGAGATCAAACAGTGTTTTCTTTGGATTTAAGGATAGTCCAAGTTTTCTGCATTTTTCAAAGACTTTCCTCAGGTGTATTAGGTGTTCTTCATCTGTTTTAGAATAAACAGTTATGTCATCAAGGTAAATCACAATGAAGTAGCCTATTTCTTCTGAAAATTCAATATCCATGGCTCTCTGAAAAGTGACACCAGCATTCATTAAACCAAATGGAATTTTCAAATACATGAAAGTACCCCAAGGTGTAGTAAAGGCTGTTTTAAGTTGATCATTAGGATGTACCAAGATTTGATTATAACCTAAGAAGCAATCTAGCAAAGAAATTCTTGTAGAACCAACTACATTTTGTAAGATATGTTCCATTTTGGGCAAAGGATAGTTGTCCTTTAGTGAGGCTTTGTTTAAGTTTCTAAAATCAATGCAAAGCCTTATCTCTCATGTTTTCTTCCTAACTGATACAAGATTAGACACCCACTCCGAGTATCTAACAGGGATAATAATTCTAGCCTCATACATTTTTTTAATTTCTTTTTCTATCAGAGGTAACTGGACAACGTTGATTCTGTGCAATTTTTGTTTAAAAGGCTTCTGGTTTTCTTTGAGGGGTGTTTTAGGCTGAATTATTTCTGTATCATATGATTTCAGATCTTCATAGCTCCATGCAAAAACCTTAGAAAGTTCTTTAAAATCCTCAATGTATTTCAATTTGATATGAGCTAGTAGTGTTTTAGAGAGTTTGATTATTTAGGGCTTTTCCTTACTGCCTATGTTACATTCTTCCACTTAAGTTTCTATGGGTTCCAGTTTTGGCTTTTTGGCCACATCATTCAAGTCAAATAGTTCTTCTAAAGGAACCAGTACTTTTGGCAGGCTTTGGTATTTATATTGCAGCACTTCCAGGTCTTCATTTTCCAAATCTATGCTATTTTATGTCATGGGTAGGAATTCATTTGTTAACAGATTTATTTCTGCAATCTTTGGAGACTTTTCTTCTTGAGTAAGTGGGTTCTTTTCATCAGGATAGTCTTCATTAAAATCTGAATTTGAGTGTGGTGTTTCAAACTCATTTCTGGACTGTAGGAAGTCTTCTATTTGTTTATCTCCATCAAAAACTTGCCAATATTTTTCATTGTTTGGGACAGCTGGTCTAAATTTGACTTGGGTGGTGCATTGCTTAGTTTCATAAGGTGTAAGACAAGTTCTAGAAGCAAAGGCTAAACCATTGGCAAGGACATTTTGGTTACTTTGGATAAAGATAAGTTGAAATTCATCAAATTTTTTTAGCAAGTCCATGGCATCATCTCTATAGGCTCTAAGTCTGGGACGTTTATCACTATATTCCCCATTTACTTGCCTTATAATCAACTTTGAATCCCCATGAACTTTTATCCTTTTGGCCCCTGATTTTTTCAATAAATGCAGGC
The DNA here is from genome assembly GCA_034641835.2 of Pinus albicaulis. Lineage (NCBI taxonomy): Eukaryota > Viridiplantae > Streptophyta > Pinopsida > Pinales > Pinaceae > Pinus > Pinus albicaulis. Next base: position 317,081,771 of record CM076569.1, read on the forward strand.
CTAAAAGGAGAGCTTCATACTCAGCTATATTATTGGTACATTGAAAATTTAATCTATAGGAATGCCCCTCAACATGATTGTTTTCAGTGTTGTGTAACCATATGCCAGCCCCTGCATCATTTTTAGTTCAATACCCATCAAAATTCATGCTCCATAGAGGACTATTTTCAGGTTTGAGATTTATTTCATTGCTATCCTCTCTGTCTTCTTCATCATTATGTTCTAAACAAGGGTCCGCACTACGTTTTCTTGAGTTGTGTTCCTCAAGTTTTTCGATGTTTCTAGGTTTTACTTATTGATTTTTATGATATGCGTTATTTACATGACTGTTTTGGACCTCAAGACCTCTAATATATTTGTTGTAAATTTCTAAATCAACAAACTGTTTTTTAATCTCCTCTTTGCTCTCCTCTTTATCAATGGCTGTAACTATGTTTTCATGTGAAGTGATCACAACATTTGATGGTTTTTCATAGACCAAATCTTTCTATTTATGAATATCATCATTGAAAAGAATGAAAGAGTCAAAATCAGTATGTATGGAATAGAGATGAGAATTCTCTGGTCTTTCTTGGTTAATCACCATATATTTCATGTGTGTTTCCTTATAGAGTCTTCTAGGTTGACTGAAGACAGGGATGGTGGCATAAGTCATATCCATCTGCATTATGCCTTGTAACTTAGCACCCCATGATCTTGAAAGGAGCATGCCATATTTGGGGGGTATATCAGCCACTACAACGTCCATCACTAAACTCTTGGCTGGTATTTGGGCTAAGTTAACACACAAATGCTTTATTAGGGCTAGGCATCTCACCCTGCTTGAATCAAAAGAATATAAATGTTTGTAGGGTCTATTCACCTCCAAGCCTAATCTTTCCATTATTACCTTGGGCATGAGGTTGTGTGATGCTCCTGAATCAAGCATGGCATTATGCAATATATTGTCATGAATGTTTAAGCTGATGTAAAATGGAGGGGTGGTTCTTTCTTGAATTTTTCCTTCAATTGTTGGTCCAAAAATGAGCTTTGGGGTATCATAATTTAAGTTAACTGTGTCATGAATGTCTTCTATGTTTAAAGCATTCAAAATCTGAGCTCTATATACATTTTGAGTGACTAATTCAGTGAGCGGAAAAAAGATTTTGATTTTAGATATTTCATTCTCTAGGCTAAAACGAATCTGGTTTTTTAACATGTTTAGTTCAGCCTTCTTAGTCACTTCTTGTTCAGCAAAATCAACTTGCTGATTTTTAGTATTTACAGTAGTTAGAATAGTTTTTTTAGGAGCATTAGCTGAAGTGCTAGTGCTACTGGGGTTAACACTCTATTTTTCATTGGTTAGAGTGTTCTTCCCTTTGTTCAAATCAGAATTTACAACCATTGTTTTGTGAGTTTTATCTGTCTTTTTGGATGTATTTTCAGGGCTGTTTTTGGTAGATTTATCAGAGGTTTTGTTCTTGGGAGTTTCTTGATTCCTTTTGTTTATGAGGTCATATTTTTTAGGTGATCCTATGATGGCATTTTCAGAGTATTGTTCATAATAATCAGTTTTTGGTCTTCTGTCATCATAAGGTGTATGTAGACCTTGTTTTCTTTCATGGAGGAAATCAAAATCCTCATTTATTACTCCCAACATATTCTTGTTTTAATCCTCTGTTTTTTCATTTGTTTCTTCATCCTCATTTACATAATTTTATTGGAAAGGAGTTCCGATCTGTTGATCATCTTCTCTTTGTCTTTTTTGAGGTTAATTTATCCTAAAGTTTTGATTTTGATTTTGAGATTGATTTTTGTTTTTGGGAGCTGATTGGTTTTCTCTAGATTGTGCTCTCTCAAGTATGCTCATCTTCTTCATCATTTCCTCCATCATTTTCTCCATTCTTGAGCTAGATTTGGAGGGTGCAGTTTCCTCCCTAAATGATACTTTCTTTTCATTCCTCATCCTAGCTCTTTTTTCAATCAGATTTACTTCCACAGCTAGAGCTCCTTTTTGCATGTCTTCTAATGTCAAGGGGTCTCTTTCTCTTAGATGATAGGCCATTTCAGGATAAAATCCTTCAGGAAATTTGGCCAAAGCTCAATCTTGAGGAGGTTTCAAGTCTGGGAGCAGTGCATTATAAACACTATTGAACCTAGTGCAATAATTTTGAACACTTTCCCCAATGTTTATTTTGAGATTGTTGTAATCTGAAAGTATTTGGAGAGGGTTTTCTCTAACTTCCCATTTGTTTAGGAATGAGTGATGGAGAGTCTGGAGATCATTAATACTATGAGGGGTTAAGCCTTTGAACCAATTTCTTGCTTCTCCCCCTAAGCTTTGAGTAAACAATCTGAGTTTGACAGTTTCATCATCAATCTCATTTCTATCAAAATAGTCATTCATCTTGTTCACATGTTGTGAAGTAGTAGTAGCACCATTGGCATAATATAATGGTATCTTGGACTGATAGTCCTGTCGCAGATTGACTAAAGGTAAAGGAAGGACTAGAGGGGCATACCATGTTGCCATGATAAAAGGTTGTGGGAAAAATGGGGGGTTTACAGGTGGAGGATGTACGATGGGAGGGGGTTGATGGAATTTAGTGGTTGGAACAGTGGGTGTATGGATAACAGAAGTGGATGGACCAGCAAGAGACTATTGAGTATATCTAGGATGAGAGAAACCAAAATTATGAATGACATGGAAATCAGGAGGGGTAGTTTCTTTGCTACCAGTGTGTTCACCTCTATGTTGGGATGAAGGTGGAGGCTCAAAGTCTATCTGGTCTATATCATCGAGTGACCTAGTTCTGAATGGTTTTCTTAAGTCAACTTGTGAATCTTGTAGAGCTGTAAGGTTTTTAGGAACGTAATTAGCTCTATGGGCTGGCCTAACAACAGTTGAAGTTTTGGACTTAGGAGATTTCCTAAGTATACTTTCTGGATTATCAACTATATTAGGAGGATTTGGGTTGGGATGGGCTCTAGTATGAATTCTTTTAGAAGCCACTATGTCGTGTTTTCAGACCCAATATTAAGAAAAGTGTAACCAAGTATGACAATATTTAGTAGGCTCACTGATCTTTTGACAAGAAGACTTAATCATCAAAGTTTCCCTAGTTGAGTTTGTATGATGTTATGATAGAAAAGGGTTTCCCAATGGATTCTTTAGGTCTATTCAGGATTGTGGAGTCACTAGGTGGAAATTTTTAGCTTTTAAAAGGTAAAATGTTTTATGGTCTACCACCACTAATAGGTTTGAAAACCAATCGGAAATGTTTTTTGGTTTTCTGAGTTTTTAATAGTCTTGTAGGTTATGAGAGTGTCCTAAATTTGTTTCAGAACTTTAGCTACGGTTATGAGAAAAACAGAGTTTACTTTGTGGCTTAGCTAGCTGATTTCTTCAAGGTTTGATAACGGTCTATTAGAATCCTAAGAGTTACTTAGATTTCCATTGATTCAAACAAGACCTATCATGATTACCAACATGCTTGGTAGTGCTTGAAGAAATATATTCACTCTTGACTGAATACCGAGTGTTTAGTTTTAACGATTTTACTCAGAAGCTTCCCCAGTATCGTCGCCAGTATGTTGGGTCTCCATAGTTTGCAAGATTGGCAAGTACAAATGTTGTAGAGCCTACATCAAAACCACTTTGGAATCTGAGGACCTAGCCATCCCAGATTCAAAGAGGGATCTCTCTATGTATGTGTTCAAAGATATGATCTTTAAGGCTTCAAGTATGATTTTAGGCTAGTTATGAAGGACAAGGTTGTTTTGTTTTTGTTTGGTTGGGCAGGATAACATGAAGATGAAGGAAGTCTATATGAACGGTGAAGGTGTAAGTAATTGAAAGAATGTTTCAGTTGATAAGATAAGCAAGGAACAACATCAATCCATTGGGCTATGGAGTCATAAGAGGATTTAATTGCATAGCAAGGTTCAAGAGTGGTCCATGGGGAAAGTCATCTATGTCAAAGAATCTCTTTAAGTTGATTTTATGGAATGAAACACTAAGAAATGGATTGAAAGAAGTAAAACACATGAAGAAACAAAGAACAGTCTAAGATCAGGAAAGTACTTTCAAACTAGCCTACTTTTGACATGCACTTAAGGAAAAATGCAAAAGTAATCTAAGATCAGGTAAGTAATTTGAAATTAGCTTGCTTTTGATGTACTTTCTAGAGAAAACATTAAAAAACATAGAATAGCTTAAGATCAAGTAAATACTTTTAACTTAGCCTGATTTCAACATATTCAAAGGGAAAACATTCATGACAAACATAAAAAGTAGTCTCAGATCAGGTAAGTACTTTGAAACTAGCCTGCTTTCAACATAGTTTTAAGGGAACATTTCAAAGGAAATGTTGGAGAAGAAACTAGAGGACAGGGCTAACATAGACTTCTTTAGCTCAATATTTAATTGACAGAATTTTCAAGAACATTCAAAGACAAAATCTCCAGTTGTACTCAGGAAACATGGGTTTATCAACACTTCACTCGTTATACTCTATTTAATCATCTTTAAATAAAAAATTAGTAGAAAACGTACAAGATAAAGATTTATCGGTGAGACTTAGGGTACTTCAGAATTAAATCCTAATCTATGTTTGTTGTTCTTTATCAGAGAAAAGTGGAAAGAATGGAAACATAAAGAAAATAATAATTTACAGTGAGAATCACATCACCATTAACATAGACCAGGATCCCATAAATCAGCTATTTGTATTTGATGTTCAAACCCGTTACAATCTTAAAGTCCAGTGGGTCTCTACAGCTTCAAACTTCTCATCTCAGCCTATGTGTCTTCAATTACAAACAGAGCTACAACAGCTTCAAAAGCTATTTACATGCAATATATATCCATAAACCAATCGCTATACTTTCTTCTACAGAATTATTTATAGAAGAATGAGGAGGTGGAGTGTAATAAGTTTCTATATGTTCAATTAATACAGATTAAGTGCTTCACGACCTTTGAAGGGCCAAATGGAGAATTGTTTTTAGTTTTCTACTATGTTAATTGAATTCTACATTAATTTTCATCGACTTCAATCACTTTTGTTGACTTTGAGGGTTTTTTGTAGGTTGGAAGTTAATGCTGAGTTGTATTTAGAAATATCTTTGACTGTGTAATTAATATGCACTCTTTTTTGGTGAATTCAGCTTGCAGGTGGCATTCTGAGGAGTAATAGCCTCAATGATGTGGCATTTTGGAGGCTTTCTTGACTGATTTGTGTCTTTAACTCTTTAATCACTGATATTAATCTTTTAATTTGTTCTTTAAGTCTTTTTCCAATCATCTTCGGGCTTTTGTCCTTTCTGCTGACTGGATTAACCTTTAATCCCTTGTTTTAACTGTGCTTTTTACTATTAATCCTTTGTCTCTATGCATATCCCTTATTTTTTATGAACAGGTATCTAGGCGCGCTGAAGGTTTAATTTGTTTTATCAGTTTTAGTAGAGCACTAATAAACACCCATAAACCTTGTAAACTTCCTTTTACACTTTAAGCCCCAAGGATTTTCATCCCGAGGGTTTTCCGCTACTGAGCTAGATGTGGAGGACTTTTCAATGCTTAAGCTTCCTTTAAAAACCTGCAACATAAACAAAAAATTAAATAAAATATTGCGGCATTGGATAAACTGCTTACAGAGGCTGGCGGAGGCCAGAAAGAGTAGTGAGGAGGGGAAAATGCAGGTGGAGGAGGTTCTGCGGGAAAATCTTGTGAAAACAAGTTTAATTTTGAATATTGGAGTGAAAATGCGGATTGGTGGTTTTGAAATGCCATGGGTGGTTTTCGCACGATGTTGGAGTGGTAAATTGTTTCGGCCGAATCGAACACGATCCAGTTGTATTTTGTCGCGTGGCTTTCTCGATACCACTGGTATCGCGTGATTTTGGAGTGTTAAACTCTGGGAGTGAAATTTGCACGATATTGATTGTAGACCGTTGGATCTGGGGGGTAAGATCCAACGGCTACAGGGAAGCGCGATGGAGAGAGGTGCACGACAAGATTTTAGTGGGGGCTAGGTGTCAACACATGATTGGATGAGGGCTTTGCGAAATGGATGATGGGTCCAGAAGATTTGGGTTCTCGGGATGAACGAGGATCGTTAGATCCTATGGATCTACAGTGTAGATCTTATTGGGATATTATTATCGGGCTGGGAAAAATACAAAGAAAAGGCAGGTTTTTCATGGAAATGCCGATGCGATGGGGCCTTATGAAACTAGGGTTGGGGCTTGGTCATATGGCAGGATATGTGACGAGGGGCCGATGAAAGGAGGGGCTTATCACATCGATGGGGGGAAGGGGAGCGAGGTAATGTAAACAAAACAGTGTCGATGCGACAAAAAAATTGCGATGCGATGAGCGCTTAGCACTCGGTCACGGGCGCATGGCCATATGATGAAAAAAGGAGCTGGGGGCCAAGCCAAAAAGCGCTTATCACATATCGGCGAGACAAGGGTTCGAGGAATATGAAAAGTGCTTTTGCCGATATGCATTGATTTTGATTAGGGCCTTCGCATCAGTAAAAAGACATTTTTCAAAGGAAAAAAGGTTGTGATGAAAGAAAAAAGGCCGATAGGCCACGGGGCTAAGTGCTTTGGTCACAGGATCGGGTCACGTGGCATAAAAGGTTCCAAGGGCCTTAAGCGAAGGGGGCTTAAGGCCCATAAAAGGGAAGAAAAGGTTTTTATGCATTTTTTAGGATTTTTTCAAGGTTTTCCGAGTTCTGATAGGGTGAAAGAGAAGGGTTTTGAACCAAAAAAGGGATTTCATGGTTTTTAAAAGGATTTTTCGATGAAATGGATGGTAAAACATGGATTTTTATAAGGAAATGGAGGATAAATGAAAGGGAAAAAATGAATGAAATGGGTTTGTAGAAAATGATGGAAAAATAGCCTAAAATAACAGTCTCTTTTGATATCAGCTGGATTTCTTGGTGGATTTTGGAAGTGGAAAAATTAGGGAAATGGGCTTTTTGAGCAAGGGACACAAAGAGGCTGCAAGAAGTCACAAGTTTTCTCATGAAGCTTGTTTCTTGCAGACTAAAGACTTGTTTTAGCCATAATTTTTTGAAACAAAATTTACTAATGGCTAACATATTGAACTCCTTGACCAATTTTTTCAAGATTTGTTCCAATAGTTGTTTTTTTGAAGCTGCATTTTCTCCACATTTATTTTTAGAACAAAACTGTTACTTGTTTTGGAGCTTTAGGGTCTCATAGAAAAATTTCAATTCCCTTTGTAACTACTCTTCCCATTCTATGTGTGGGAGGGTATCTATTTTTCCAAAGATACCCAGGGCTTACACTTGGCTCCAATTGGTTCAAGCTAACCCACTTTCCTTGAGATGTATTCAAAAATCCTAACAGAAATAGGAGGATAATGATGTGACCTAATGAGGATAGGGTTCCTCCTTCAGAAAAGAGTCCAAAAGCTAACTCGACTTTCCAGAGTATGAGACAACAATAGAGAGATAACCCAAATAAGATACTCCTTACTTGTGGCTGACCATTTATGGAAGACTCGTCCCTAGAAGAGAAGTTAACTCAACAACATACCTTCCTTTGTCCTCCTTGAAGACTACCACTGCCTCAGCCATATATCAAACCATTATCATGTGTCCAAATGAGGGAGAAGGCTCCCCTATTTGTGTAATATGATGGAAGATGAATAGAAGTGTCTCTTAGGCTAGTTGAGCCGACATAAGGTGAGGGCCAACATTGATAAATTACGTGTGAGAGGATAAAATAAAAAACTGACTTCCTCTTGTCCAAATGAGACAAAATTTATATCAATTTTGGTCCTATCGAAGATATGAGTTCAATGCCACAATTATCTTCCCAATTGGAGCTATCCAAAAATGGAAATTTTCCCTAGTTGTGAATTTTAACACTCCCTCTCAACTAGGGATAATTCCACCTGTCAATTTATCCATCATCATGCCATCAAAAGTTATATACCATCTCAGTCATCTCTGCTCGTCTTTGCTGAACCTTGAAGTAACAATGAAGAAGAATTGATCGAGAGTGAGTCACAAGACCTTGCCACTCTCCACTGACACAATTCAGACCAGAGGTAGAACCTCAGTTGATCCCAGATAAAAATGTTTGAAAACCATGCATACTAGCATAGAGAGTATGGCAAGACATGATGCGTCCAGTGGTAGTGTTATGGTCTCTATCCTCATTTCCCAACTCATTGGCCAGGTAAGAGGTACTTCCCATGAGTCTCAAACTACATGGGTAGGATGTTGCAAGAACATCAATAGGGAAGGAACATATCACATCCCACTCATAATCACATGCATGTAAAGGAGAAACCACATCCTACAAACACACATCACAATCACATGTAGGGAAAGGATGAACCTCATCCTACAAAACACATATCACAACACATGTAGGGAAATGATGAAACACATCCTACGAAACACATATCACAACCATATTTATGGAAAGTATTAACCACTTCCTACATATATCAAAACCACATGTAGGGAAGGGATGAACCCCCTCCTACAGGTATGTAAGAACACCGAGAGTAGGGTAAGGATGAATCACGTCCTACCCACATGCAAACCAATAATAGTAGGAAGGATCCTACATGGGGAAAGGATGAACCACATCCCACCTACATGTCCACAAGTAGATGCTTCAATACATCTCTCACTGCAGTATCCACTAGAGAAGGTGAACCATTCATCCTGCTTATATGCCATGGGGGAATGCGAACCACTCACCCTACACGCATGTGCTTGCAATCGTGGGGGAAAGTGAACCACTCACCCTACACACATGTCATGGGGTATCATAGGGGAAGGTGATCCACTCACTCTATACACAACGCACCATTAGGGAAAGGTGAACCACTCACCCTATGGTCACTCATAGTTTAATAAGTACCCCAAGCCCCCAGGAGCTCCCAGAGCTCAATGTTCAACCGAGACCCTTGTAATAGAGTCTAACCATGATTCTAGGCCTCTTTCTGAAGAAAAATAATCTTTATCTTATAATGATCAATGGTAGAATCATTATCTATTGGATAGGCATTAAAAATTATATCTCCCTCTATATGTTGGGAAAGAGGGCTTGCTTATAACCATTAAGTCATTTTCAACCTGCTATTAATCCCGTGGTCCATGTGCTATAATTATGCAACTTATATCATCAGATTTATTTAAACTCATTGTTCATGGCTTGGTCTCATGAAGAATCAGACAAACAAAGTTATCAAGGATTTTATAGCTTCCTTTGAAAGTGGATTATGGTCCTTCTTCAACCAAGAAGAAGAAATATTCCCATGACATTATTTCTGAAAAATTGTATGATGCTTCATTTATTGATGACTACTATAAATGCATCAAATTACTCAATCCATAATGAGGAGTATTTATAATTTGGGTATTCTAAAGAACCATTATTTATGAGATTGCATCTAGGCTATCGAACCCAGGGACTACTGCTTATCGTGCTTGAAGAGACATAAAATATGATATGCATCATTGCATTTTCTTCTAGGTACATCTATTTTTCATGCTGATAAGAAGTGATACAGTGAACTTGATTTTATTTACTTCAAGAATAAAAGCGACAGGTGAGTTGCACTTAAATCTAGAAGGTGCTGCAAATAATTTTACTTGCAGATCCGAGAAAATTCTTATAGTAAATATCCTGTCAAGGGATAAGCTATCAAAATTCACATTGGTCTTGTTCACAACTTCAATTGTGAACAATATCATCACATCATCATGGCTATGGAACTGTACAGGACAGAAAAAATATCATAGAGGATGCTGAGCTGAATAAGCTGAGAAGCCATACATAGGATAAAGCCTCACATAACAGGATTGATGCCATATATGATGAAGAAACCAGGAATATTTATAGGGCATGGTTCTGTCCTTAACTGATAGCCTTAGGTTTCTATTTCAGGAAGAAATTTTCTCCTTATAATAGAGATTCTATTCTGCTACTGAAATTTCCTAAGGCTGTATATGAGATTTCAATTTTTCTTTCCAGAACTATAAATCAGATGCTTACAGAAGCTATCATTTATTGATATCTAAAGCTATTGAAAAACTGAATATTTCCTCAAGATGGCTCAACTAGAATTGAGCTTGCTTGGTGTAGGTCATAGATCTCAATCATAAACATTAGACATCATCATGTATCTTGGTAGAATGAACAAATGTATTAAACCTTTCGAGCTACTGTTCAAATCTAAAAAGCAAGGCGATAGGAATTTACTGACGACCAAGGTTTCCTTTACACATAGAAGGCTTGACTCCTTTTTATTTAGAGATTCCTAGAATAATAGGAGAACTGTGCCTCTTATTTTATTAGACATATTTAAGAGAGGCTAGAAGTTCAACAAAGAGGGAAATTTCCAAGGTCATGACTAGATCCAATTTAGATCAAAATTTCAATGATTTTTAAGGATGTCGGGCACCTACCAATCACCTTTTTCCAATGCTGACTATAATTATATGTGCATGATGATGCCAAAATAGGTTTTCCTTTAAATATGATGCCATTCTTCCTCTTGCAGAAGAGATAGTTTATGTGATTTGAAGTGAAATTTGACATCCCAAGTATACTGTAGTCACAACACCATGATGAGAAACATGGTCAAGATTATTGTAGGATATATGATATCCAAATATCGAGGAAATCCGTGATAAAAGAGATAGCTATCAGGATGAAAATTATCTCTTATTATGAGCACTAGGTGTCATCAAAATGCATACTATATGTATATATAATTTCAACTGGAAATGCTACATGAAGCAGAACCACTATCCTTTAAATTTTAATATGTATATATATACACACAAGCCATTTTTATCTAGACATATTGTAGCTTGAATAAGGGCTCGGTCTAGATACATATGTATAACCATAGCCTCGGTTCAGGCAGATCTCGTAGCTCAAACAAAGACTCAACTTGTAGTTGCGATTCATTCTTTTCTGTAGCCATGGTGGCACTTTGAACTGAGATCTTACGAAGCACCGAAATTCATCATCTTTAGACTTAACAAGGTCTAAACTGAAATGTGCATTGACATGATTGAACTGAGATTTCCACTGCACCAATGTACAAGGGTATATATATCTATCACGTCTGCTAAATTTCACTGTCATTTAAGATCATTGTCTTGAGTTAGGATCAATGTCACGTTTCTTGCTTACCAGAATGATAATAGTTGACATAACTTAGATTATGTCACATCACATGGGTATATAGTAGAGCTTAGATCTTGTGGAGACAACTACCATTTTAATCACTGTCATACTTCCAAATGTATCACTATTATATGGCCTAATTGCTACTATGTACCACAGTCTCAAGGGCTACTGTTATTTAATAAGGTGACTGCATATATAACAAGAATGATTGCCCTATAACAGGGTTGCTGCCAGTTACTCAAGGTTATATATCATAAATATCAAGATCATTGTTATACATCAGGCTTACTGTCATATACATATCACTTGTCATGTCATCAAGATCACTACTATTTATAACATAGATTAAGGTTACGTCTAGTCATACCTTAGGAAAACTGTTGTCATACCTTAGAAGATAAAAAAAACTACCTTGAACTACTGTCAAACTTGGGCAACAACCTCACATTATTGTCTTGCATTTCTATCTTCACAATTGGAATAACTTGTATCTCAATCATGTAATTCACATCTTTGAAATGTAACATTGTACACTAAAGTCCTTAACCTTCTAGCTCTTCGCTTATCTTCTTGAGCTTCAAGAACAGTGCCCTAAACCCTGGAATTTTCAAAGTAGGGAGATTCATAGAACTACAATCCTAAGAGCTTCTTGAAAGGAAATTCGCAAATGAGGCCCGGATTAGCTGTTCCATCAACTTTCAAGCCTTGCCCATCTACAATAGTATAAATTCGAGCAAATCCATATGACCCAGAAATTGGAAATCTTCATAATTCAATGCTCTCTAATCTTGGAGGAGGAAGGGACCATGGAGATTTGTCTGCATATCTTTAGTGATTTTTCTCTTTGTCTTGGGCTTGTCCTCAATCTAGCTCTGAAATCATGTTAATTTTAGTAAACATGTTCTTTGCATAGGTTAGATACTTCATTCAACCAAATGCCCATTATTCCATTATAAATCAATTAAAAAATTATATGACAATAACTAACGAAGGAACATAAATGATAGATGCTGAAGACAAGCCAAGGTAGAAAGACACAAGAATATGGCACAAGCCCGGGAAAAACCTTTGTTCAAATATTCTTATTATTAATCATCAAATGTTCAAAAAAGAGAGAGGAAAGCACAATGGTTCATAGTCAATGCTGAATTTTCAATATGAATATATGATCATGACACGCCTTAAGAATATATGAAACAATGATCTACTCACAACTGTAATCTATGCATTACTGTAGATAGCCGAGAAGGATAAGTCTTTTTAGGGCTGAATATAGTCATCCACCTGAGACTGGTTAGGGCTACACAAGAATCATTGATAACCATCCAAAACCCATCCTCTTGACTACGACTTACCTTAAGATATAAGGAGCTTTGATTAGAATGAGATTCTAACCATGATAGGAATCTCTTCCTCCATTCCTTGAGATATATCTAGTAGCCCTAAGAGAAATAAGAGGACAATGATGTGGCCTCATGAGGAGATGGTTCCTCCTTCAGAGAAGAGCCAAAAACTTAACTCAGCCTGCCAGAGTATGAGCCAAAAATAAAGAGATAACCCAAACAAGATACTCCTTACCTCTGACTGACCATCTGTGGAAGACTTAGCCTAGAACAAAATTCAAGCCCCCAAAAGACCTTCCTTTTTCCTCCTTGAAGACCACCACTGCCTCAAACATAGATCAAGCCCTTTTCATGTGTCCAAATGAGGGAGAAGGCTCCCCTATTTATATAATATGATGGAAGATGAATAGACATGTCTCTTGGGCTAATTGAGCCCACATAAGGTGATGGGCCTAGCTTGAAAAATTACGTGTGCGAGGATAAAATAAAAAAACCACTTCTGCTTGTCCAAATGAAACAAAATTTATATTGATTATGGTCCTCCTGAAGAGAGGAGTTCAATGCTGTAGTTATCTTCCCAATTGGAGATATCCAAAAATGGATTTTTTCCCTAGCTTCCAATTTTAACACTTTTAAATCAAAGAGGCAGCTACAAGTCCTTGAAGTTGATTGGCTCCACAAAATTTTGAAAGATATAAGCCTTGAAGATGTGGATTTCGGTTTCTTCTAGATATTTGCTTCCCTCTTGAGGTAATTTTGCATTCCTTAAGAACTTGATGCAGCTGTTTCCAAAATAATTCATTGTGTCAAATATCGTTGTTTCCCTATTTCCGTTATTTTGTGGGAGTTTTCTCTTGTTTCTAAGCAAAGGAGGCAACCATAATCACCATTTAATCTACCTGTTAAGAGTTTCTTGGGCATATCTTCATGTAACCTCATAGGGAAAATGTATGCATTATTTTTACATATATCTAAATGCAGAAAAATGTTATTTACGATTTGGGTCATATCAATCCGTCTTTTAGACTAAAATCATACCTAAGCAAGCTTTATGTTTTCTCTCATTAGTTTGGCGTTGAGACAAATCATCACAACCCAAAAGATTAAAGGGTTTTCTGAACTAGAAACATGAAACACTTATATTTTACATGAGGTTCGTTGTAGATATCATTTCCCATTCTGGGATTCTCATAGATCTGTTTGAATCTTTAACTTTGGTACATTGCATGGTTCTCTTTATTCATGAAGTGACTTCAAATGAAAAGTGTAATAGCAACACACGGGCTTGTTATGCAATTTCACAAGCCTGATGATGACCCCATATGCACATGTACATTACATGCATCTATGCACATATTGCAACTCCTTATGGAGGAGCTCCACTTGATCTTCTCAGAAACACTATATAGTATGATGTAATCTTTCTTTGTGGGTTCTATCCATATGTTTAGCAATTTTGGCTTAGGATATTTGCTCTAGAAGGTGAAATTCCCTAGATTTGGCTACTAAGACACCCAAAACTGCTTACCTATCCCCTCTAGTTGTATCTGGAGCTACACTGATCCTATTGAGTCCTCAAGTATGGTCATGTAAGATATGTATTACCTTGGCCCCACCTTTTAGTCCCAATTACCTAAAATTTATCTTCACTTAGGATTACCAAGTGTTGTCTTTCCATGTGAATGCACAACTTGACCATGATGTGTGCTACAGAACATGGTTACCTACAGGGTTGTGTAATCCATGTGGGGTGACTCACTTCTATTTGTGACCTATAAAAATAAAATCCCTTATCACTTCTCCACTTAAAAGAGGATCATTACAAGGGTCTAAGGCATCAAAACTGAATACTTGAAGGTTTATCAAGAAATAAGGTTTCTTTTGGGTTTGGTAATAGAGGAAGGGTATTAAAAAAACCATTTGTATAGGCTGCTAGTCCAACACCAATCTCTTGCACATCATTTTGTGGATGTCTATTAAGCTTTATCCTCCCTAATTAAATCAAATAGAGATGCATTTATATTTGGCTAGAATTTGTAACAATGTTAAAAAAAATACTTTGTATCATATATTGGATAGGTTGGAGCTTTCTTGGACATGGAAGTTAGACTTCACAACATGTGTATTGATTCATCTGGACAGCTGAAACACTGTTCTTTCAACTCTAGCAAGGTTATTACCAAGTGTGAAACAAACAGGGGACCTATTCTATGATTTCCAGCCAAAATACCAAGATGTTGATTTTGCTATGATGCCCAGAACATAGAATAACAGTGTTACTTTCATACCAAGCATCACAACCATGCTTGCCAAAAAAAGAGACTGAAATAGGAAAACAAATTGGTTAAACCAACATTAATAGAGTAACGACAAAACATAGTGTTGAACTTAGTTTCCCTTCTTATTAGCTTGCATGTGTTTTACAGTAGACCCTGCACTTTCAACAATAAAAAATACTTCATTTTATGGCTAAGCTGAACGTATTCACATGGTATTAGATGAATTGGAGAAATCTGATTAACAAGCTAATTGCCCCATAACTAACATACTTCAAAAACATGATTGGTATGTGTGTTGTTCCTAGTTGAATTCTAAGTGGAGGCATTGTTGCTATTTTGAGTTTGTATATTGTATTTCAGTTGGTGAAATTTTGGAGTATTTCCTTTTAAGAATTTGTAATTGGAGTAGTCTAATTAGGTGGAGGAATTTCCCAGCTTCTGTCATTGGTTTGTAAACCTTCAGGCTCCGGCAAGGCTTTCCTCCAACCTCCCACTCGATCACAATCAGATCCTCTCTAACAGAATTTCTGACATGAATATACCAACCCTATTTCCACACATCTTCTTAGACTAATTCAAATTCACAAGCCATTTTTCCCTCTGCACTCTCCCACTCCTGCTCCGCTTCTCTTCACCAGCGGCCTTGTTCCCTTGCAAAGATGGTCTTGGCAGTGAAAAATTCCTCAGATACAACGCTCAGATTTATCTGAAGGTAACCTCAGATATAGAAATGCACCTTTGCAATACCCTCTTTCGCCAAAGACAGCTCTGAGTGCGTATCTGAGAAAGGGAGAAGGGACGTCGGAGCCGAGTGTCTGCTACGGGGAAGAAGAAGGCGTAGGAATCTTGATGTTATCTTAGCTTGTACCATTAACATGGACCCTCTTTTTTAGTATTTGAAAAATTAAGACATGTTTTGGTCCATTTCTACTTAAATGTGAGAGAAATATTTCGACTCTTTCAATTTATTCTTCATGACACTAAAGAGTTGAGGCCATTGTTAATGTCATAGGCTCCTATGAAGGGTTGAACATGACAAAGTTATGACAATAACTAGAGAATGTTGGGTTTTGACAGACCAAATATTATATTCAGAAAATTTTCATATAGTAAAAGAGTATATCCATAAAGTAAAGCCTGAGGCTTTCAATCATCACTTAGGTAAAACAATTGAAACTCGGGATGAGTGAGAAAAAGTAGGAAACTTTTATCAAAGCTAAATTGAGGCATACATCTAAAATTTTGTGGATATATATTACATTTAACTCAGTTTCTTCGAGAATCTCCACAATTTACATAAAGAGTTCATCAACATTTTTTATTTTTAACAACTTTTTAATGCTAGAATTGTTGTTTGCATCCTAAGGTCCTTTCTTGTCCACACGAAATGAAGCACGAGCTATAAAGAAATAAAGAAAGGTTGCGTTAATCACAAGCCACTAGAAATATTGGTTTTCTTTTCAAGATATTCCATTCAACTCAACTATTTCTTGAAGGTGTGAAGTCATTTTGGATTCCCTTCTGCCAATCCACTAATATGAAATCAAGGATCATCCCTTACTCACAAAATCTCTAAGCTATTGAAATTGAAATTAATCCTCATCGGCCCACAAATTTCCAGTTACTAGAACATAAAGACAAATGGTGACTTTCATGGAATCCGAAACAATGTTTGTTTCCATAGTAGGGAAATCATATTAAAAATTAGTCTATTGTGAAGTTGAAAGAATGCATCCTTTGGGATGTCTTTGAATTCCAAGGCACCCTTTCAACTTAGCTTCCACATACTTATGATCACATGGGCCTACCATAATTCCATGAGAAAGGACAGGGAGGTAATTAGGTGTAAGATCCTCATTCACTCTATTGCTTTTTTCTACTTGAATCTTTCTTATTCATCATGGTTGTCATCCCACTGCTTATTCTCTGGATTGGAATCTCTGTATGGGTGCTGATAACAAGGATGGAAGACTGTTAATTCTCCTGTTCCATCTCATCACGTTAAAATACAGTAGGAAGAGAACTGTCATGATCTCCTCCAAGAAAACCAATATCCTCCCAACAGTTCATCTCTGCATCATTTCTGACTTGATTGAAAGTTTCAATCTAAGAAAAGAGGTTATAGTTTTCTAAAATCTGGAAAATCGCGGTGCACAAATTATTGACAATCCCCTTCACATTCAAGAGGATCATTATCAAACTCTGGTGGTCCATCAAATTACAGATCATACGATCTACCTGTGTTTTGTTCCAAGAAAAGGTGGTTTTTGTTTTACTACAGTGGCCTTTTTGATAACATCAACAATGCTAACTTATCCTACATGCTAGACTTTATCTTCATTATTTGAAATTTCCATGATTACTGTCATGAAGAACTGAAAATTATTCAAATGCCACTATCTGGTGCCATTTTCACCATCATGACCATCCTGGATATCAACCAAAAACAAATGGATCTTAGCTTGATTTTATCTGATCTTGTACCATTAACGTGAACCCTCTTATTTAGTATTTGAAAAAGTAAGACATGTTTTGGTCCATTTCTACTTAAATGTCAGAGAAATATTTTGTCTCTTTTAGTTTATTCTTCATGACAATAAAGCGTTGAGGCCATTGTCAATGTAATAGGTTCCTGCCAAGGGTTGAACATGACACAGTTATGACAATAACTAGAGAATATTGGGTTTTGACAGACCAAATATTATATTCAAAAAATTTGCATATTGTAAAAGAGTATATCCATAAACTAAAGCCTGAGGCTTTCAATCATCACTTAGGTAAAACAATTGAAACTCGGGATTAGTGAGAACAAGTAGTTATCAATGCTAAATTGAGACATATGTCTAAAATTTTGTGGATATATATTACACTTAACTCAGTTTATTCGAGAATCTCCACAATTTACATAAAGAGTTCAACGACATTTTTTATTTTTAATAATATTTTTAATGCTAGAATTGTTGTTTGCATCCTAAGGTACTTTCTTGTCCACACGAAATGAAGCACCAGCTATAAAGAAATAAATAAAGGTTGCGTTAATCACATGCCACTAGAAATATTGGTTTTCTTTTCAAGATATGCCATTCAAATCAATTATTTCTTGAAGGTGTGTGAAGTCCTTTTGGATTCCCTTTTGCCAATCCAGTAATATGAAATCAGGGATCATCCCTTACTCACAAAATATCTCAGCTATTGAAATTGAAATTAATCCTCATCGGCCCACAAATTTCCAGTTACTAAAACAGAAATACAAATGGTGACTTTCATGGAATCCGAAAGAATGTTTTTTTCCATAGTAGGGAAATCATATTCAAAATTGGTCTATTGTGAAGTTGAAAGAATGCATCCTTTGGGATGTCTTCGAATTCTAAGGCACCCTTTCAACTTAGCTTCCATATACTTATGATAACTTGTGCCTACCATAATTCCATGAGAAAGGTCAGGGAGGTAACTAGGTGTAAGATCCCCATTCACTCCATTTATTTTCGCTACTTGAATCTTTCTTATTCATCTTGGTTGTCATCCCACTGCTTAGTCTTTGGATTGGAATATTTGTATGGGTGCTGATAACAAGGATGGAAGACTATTCATTCTCTTGTTCCATTTCATCACGTTAAAATACCACAGGAAGAGAAGTTTCATGATCTCCTCCAAGAAAACCAATATCCTCCCAACAGTTCATCTCTGCATCATTTCTAACTTGATTGAAAGTTTCAATATGAGAAAAGAGGTTATAATTTTATAAAATATGCAAAATCACAGTGCACCAATTATTGAAAATCCCCTTCACATTCATGAGGATCATTATCAAAATCTGGTGGTCCATCAAAGTAAAAATCATATGATCTACCCCTGTTTTTTTCCAAGAAAAAGTGGCTTTTGTTATACTGCAGTGGCAGTTTTAATAGTGCTCAACAATGCTAACTTATCCTACACGTTGGACTACATCTTCATTATTTGAAATTTCCATGATTACTGTCATGAAGAACTATAAATTCTTAAAATGCCACAAACTGGTGCCATTTTCACCATCATGACCATCCTAGATATTAACCAAAAATGAAGGGAATGTCTATGTTTTTATTTTTGAGCACAATTCATGTGTCAAGGAACTCTCAATACTGCTGCTGTCTTAACCTCCTTCCAATTTTCGTGACAAAGGCTCACATTTATGGGGTTAGAAAAACTGTCCATTTCAATTTCTGGAACAATTAAACCTTCTTTTGAATTTTGTCCTTTTTTTTCACTAGTGAATCCCTTCTCATGTGACACACCGGTTTCCTGATTTTTTTCCTACATGCTCATCCCTAATAGCCCCACAATTCTCCTCTTGAATTGGAATACTTTGAGGAAGAGCATGGGATTGATCTTCCTGCGATATTTTTTTCTTCAACCCAATGCCTTTGTTTCCTTCCAAAATATTGTTTTTATCTTGAGCCACATAATATGAGACTGCTCACAATCCCCATCTCTGCATCATTATCAACTTCACATGCCAGTGTGCCATTGATTTCTCAAATCTTTAACCTTATATATCGCTCTTTCTTCCTCATTGACTGCCATAGCTTTTCAGTGTTTACAGACCTACATTGTAGAGGGTCTCCTTGAGTAGATTTAGCATGTAAATTTAGGAATATATTAGTGGAGTTAGTTTTATCAAAATGAGTGGTGGTAGGCATATGTGTTTTTGGGCTTTTTCCTTTATGTTCTTTCTTCATTTTCTTCAGCCAGCTACAACGAGAGGAAGTGGGTTTGTGAGGACAGAGGGAAGCCATTTTTCTGTCAATGGTTATCCTTTATTTGTTAATGGGTTCAACTTGTACTGGTTAATGACTGTGGCAAAAGACTCAACATAGAGAAATAAGGTTACCTTTGTTTTTGATCAAGCTGCAACTCATGGGCTTAATGTTGCCATTGGTTACATTTTTTTCGCATAAGTATGAGTCTTGTTGGCATTATTGCAAAGGTGTTTTTCTAGATCTAAGGTCCCTTTAGATAAATTTGAGTGCCGGATCTGCAGAATTTTGTGCTGCCAAGACCAGATTTTCAAGGGAACAGGGCCTTTGGTGAGGAGAAGCGGAGCAGGGGCGGGAGGGCGCGGAGGGAAAAATAGCTTGCGAATTTGAATTAGTCTGATCAGAAGATGTGTGGACATCTAGTTGGTAGATTCATCTCAGAAATTATATCAGAGAGATATGATTATGATCGCGTGGGAAGTTGGAAGAATGCATGGCCGGAGTCGGAAGGTTTCCCAGCCGGTGACGGAAGCCGGGAAATTCCTCCACCTAGCTAGACTAATCCTTTGTAATTTGGACTAAAACTCATTTAACTAGGTAGTTTTCAAGACATGCCTAGTTGTGAGATTGTTTAAATCATTTCAGCACACAAAAATAGGGGTGTTATCTTGGAAATTAAAAAATTGCATGGAATCTGAAGTTTTCCATTCACCATGCCCTCGTTGCCTATGAATAATGTGATTTATTAATTGAAACTAGACTTCCTTTATACTGTAGAACACTACAACAAAATTTTTATATACTTTATTTTAGTTGGTGATATTTGCAAGTATTTCCTTCCTGCACAAAAAGGTGACTTATTGTAAGTCCACAAGATCTAGTCTTGGTTAATGAGGTCACTGTATTTACCTTGAAAATTTTATATATTATACTTTTCTTATTATTTGAATGTACAAATTTATTAAGACCATTTGTGAGAGGTTCCTTTTTCCCCTGTTCTTGGTTCTTTACATAGCATTAGGATTGAATGGTGTATTCTTGATTCTTAGTGTGCAGACACATGTCAGAGCTTTGACAAAGGGTAATGTAGAGCGTAAAATTTATTGCGACATGGAAAGAAAATTTGAGCTATCCTCTGAAGCACATAATTTAGGGTTGTAACTATCTCAGAGAGTTTGGATTCTGGAATAAAAAGAAGAAAAACGTTTAGTAAGATTTCAGTTTCTGCAAGCTCCTTGGAATGTTGTTTCTTATATTTGTGTGCAATGAACAACTAGTCGAAAACATGGGTTTAAATAGATGGCCAACATAAAAGTTGGGATAAAATTTTCTAGTTTGTTCTACCTTTCAATTTCCTCACATCTTAGAAGTTGGATTTAAACTACAAGGGAATATTAGAAGCACTGATTCAACATGTTATGTTCTTCAGAGTTCAATCTTGTAAATCATAGCTGCTTCCTATTGTATTGACAAAGTGAGTTGACAATCATGGCATATTAAAGAAGCCTAGTGTATAAATGGAGGCAATGCATGATGTCAAGAACTCTATTCTGCAATATTAGGGTTGCCTTTAATTAATCTTTGTCATGTGTTTCTGAGTGCAAATCCAATAGGGACTAGACACTCCACCTAGCTAGAGAAAGCTTAAGTCTGCACTGGTTGCTTAGTATGTGTATCGAATGCCATATATATAACTCCCTCCTAATGTGAGCGTCACAACTGCTAATAGAGTATGGAAAATTTTTCAGTTGAATTCTCTATGAGTGGATTGTGTTGGTTGTAAACTCTAGGTGGTGTGATAGGCCTTCCCGAAGATTCCTATACAATTAGGTGGAGTTCATTGAGAATATGAATGAACCATGTATGCGAAGGAGATCTTAGTGGGTCAGTACTACAAATTGGACCCGAAACAACATTGAGTACTCAATTATGATCCAACCTAAGAAAAATTGAGTGACACTGCAACTAAAGAAGGCATCCTCCATCATCTTTTCCTTCCAAGTCTTAATAAGTCACACAAAGTCCTGACCATCCTGCATTGTGCAGATTATATTTATCTTTTAAACTCTGATTGGATGAGTGTCTTCCTTCCAGAAAATTGGAATTTTAAGGAGTCTATGGTTGTCTATTTAGACTTTCTTCATTGCTATTTGAAAATTTGAAAATGTTAAAACTGGACAAATGTAGTGTTACCCAGTGAATAAATATGTGTGAAATGGTTTTCTAATGACAACTTAAAGAAGCAAAAATGGGAGTTATTTAATTTTTGAATTGTCAAGAAGGAGGAGAATATTTTTGCAGATGATAACAACAACTGAAGAGCTAATTGAATTCATGAAGATCAATTCCTGAATTCAATAATAGTAGTACATGCTGTTTGATGAGTTATTTTTTACAAGATTTATTTATGAAATTATTCAAATAGTGGAAGGAATGTAATGATTTGCAAGGAATGTCCAAAGTTTCTTCTAGGATTATTTGTTTTCCATGGAGAATGTTTTTTTATTTTACTTTATTTTTTATTTGAAAAGAACCAGAAATACAATCTTCAAGTGCATAGTGAAAATATAGTGTTTCATCACTAACTGTCTACTTGATTTTAGTTTACTTGTTCATATGCCCTGGAAAAAGTATGACTCTTCTGTTAAAGGGAGATCATTGCCAGCGTCCATGACTTAACTTCATTTCACTGTTCAACATTACATAAAACATATGACTAGCCTAATAATAGTGCTGCCACAGTGGTTATACTTAAAGGCATTTTGAGAAGGGAAGGAAAGTAGGCAATCATTTCTTGGAAGAGCTCTTATAAAGAAAGTTGAAAGCCTATGTTAATGACTTCATCTCATTTTGTGATAAAAAACCAATAGTTGGAAGACAATAAAGTATCTATCACTTCTTTTCATCCCAAGGAAATAAATACTAAATGGAATTATACAAACATAAATTTGGCTTTGGAAACTGCTCAAAGCCCAAAGGTATTGCAATACATTAGGGTGCAGACCTCCTCCACACAAAATGTTGGTGTGTGGGAATAAATATTTACTTTATTATTCACATTGAAAGCATATATTATCCTCACACACTATAAAACACTATATATCACATTTATGAAATTTCATATTTGTTAGGTGCTTTTACCACATAGCCCCTAACTACAACATCTAAAATTACTTTGGTTGCATGTTAGAAATAAAACGCAGCAATGTATTAATGACTCCTGACCACTAATTACTGCCCCTAACTTCAACATCTAAGATTTCATTGGTCACATCTTAAAAATAAAATGTGGCAAAGTATTAATGACTCCTGAACAATACTTATAGAGTGTTTCCACTCTAACAGGCCTAACTATCATGGAGTTTGGTGTGTGTGTGTATTTGATTTATGGCAACGATAGTAATGGTGTGTGGTATTCAAGATACATATTTACTTGCAACTTAAGAAATCAGCCATATACTGAATTGTCTAGTCTTATGAGGGTAGTCTATATCATATTCATGATGAGGCAAGCCTACCAAACGTTTGGGATCAGAATCCATTTTTGATAATTTTCAATTGTATCCTTGTATTATATTCTTTTCTTCTGAATTGTCAGTTAAGAAAGCATATTTTCAACATTAAGACTTTCTTGACTATGCATCATAGCATTTCAGATAATTTTCAATTGCATCCTTCTATTAGAATTTTTACTTCTGAATTGTCAATTAAGAAAGCATATTTAAAACAATATGACTTTCTTGATTATGAAGTGGTGTATAAATTGTCCATGAGGAGCAGAGATGACAACGCCATTAAAGACCTCCATTTAGTCCTTTATGGAAAATGCGTAAAGGTGAGTGCAAAATATTAATCATTTCTGACCTTTTTATGGCATTTAACATTGTTCTCTAATTTTTATAACAGATATGTATTTTTAAGCCAAGTTCTTGTAACCTCTTGGAAGTATGAAAGTTGTTTATTTTTGTGGATGTGTTTTTTAGGGTTGAGACATCATATATTTATTATTCAATAATTAACATTTTTTTGTGGGTAGTTTTTATTGCTTGATATTTTTAGTTTCCTTCAATTCTCTTTCTATCTATGCTATTCTAATGTCTTAGAGCTTCCTTTACATGCCATAATTTTGAGAAATTTTCTTCTTATTTTTATTCCTTGAGCTAAAATTCACTACTTATTACCTGCTTGTTCTTTCTATTGCATTGATCTGGCTTTATTTAGTAGTTTTAGAGTGTTTAGCTGTTTATATTCAAAATTACACAACTTTTATGTTTTGAGTTGCTGAATTCGGAATCTACAGAGTGTGCATTTTTGCATCTACGTTTCGGGTCTAGAAGAAGACCCATCATCATGACAAATCCTGTCGAAAAGAGAGGAGGTTAGCTATAATAAATATATCAAAGGAGTGCATGAGGTAATCTGACCAACCATAAAAATGAAGGTTGATGTAAGATCCAAATCATGACACTGCGTCAGGAAAATAGACGCAAAAATGCACACTATGGAGATTCTGAATTCAACAACTCAAAATTCACACCACAAAAATATGAAAACTATGACTTTTATGTTGTTATTTTGTTTCCCTAAGAAGAGTCCAAGTTTAAGGGAGTTATTTGAGCTCTCTCTTTTCAATATGGCTATTTTTTCTATAACTTTAATGTCCCAAATTGGTAACTACTGAAGTTCTTGAAGGGTAGGAGATTTAAATATTGTCTTTGAAACAAGATATGATAATGCATATGTATTTTATTTTCTTCATGTATTGAGACATCCTATGCTATACCATTTTGTGCTTGAAGTGGTTGATGTTATTTATAGTGAGTTGTCCAACTCTTTTTCACTTGAAGTCTATAACCTTCTACTTCATAATTAGATGTATATGTCGTGTGCATTCTCTCTTACTCTGCAAGGTTTTCATGTGGTGCAAGAAGATATTGCCAAGTAATTGAAACCCTTTTCCCCCAATGACACATCACAATATTCTTATTTCTAAATTTAGGATATTATCCTACACATTTTCTTACATCTATGACACCGATTTTCCAATTGGGCATAGGTGAAGATTTTTGTAACTCCCATCTTACTTATGCACGCAACACTCTCATGAACACACAAATACCATATTAATTTTTATGATATATTTAATTACATGAACTAGACCAATGATCAAAATGGTTAACCTCAAAAATGTGAATGGAAACAGAACTAGATAAAAATTGGATCAAAAAACTAGTTTACCAAAAAATACATAAATTAGTCAAATTTAGAAAAAAACATGTATATTAATGTGCGTCCATATGAATCACAACCATTATACAAAAATATTTCCATTTAACTTGAATTTTCCTGGACAGAGATTTGGAGGTTTCCGAACATGAAATTCCTAAAGAATATGTTGTCCTGAAGCCTAGCGTGCACCATATCATAGTTAAAATCTAAAGTCTTTGGCACCCTTAAACCTGACACTAGTCTGAGAATCCAATACCATAGTAAGAGCATATTTATGCTAAGAGAGTTTACCATGCATTTAAAACTTAAGGGTGAAAGTGGTTATGTGTCTCACAAATCTGTCTAAAGGACAAATGCCCATATGATACAACATAGGCAACCTTAAAATGCTTGTTCTATAGCTGGAAGTATTGTTATGACATTGCGCCCAACTTTAAGCCCTTTGTTGAAGGACTTGAAAAGGATGTAAAAGTGATTTAGTGGGTCATAATGTTGAATGCTAGGTATTCTTGTGAGATTATTTTCCTAGCATGCTCCTATGAAATTGAAAATGGTTGTTTCTATTTATTGTTTAGGCCAAATATTGTAATAGCATCACTAGTGAAATGATGCTAAAGGGTCACTTGCTTGTTAATTTTACCATGAATATCTCTTTTACAAAGCAATATTTCTTAGCTCTGTTAATTTTAGTGGTTAGCTAAGAAATTTTCCATAGTATCTTCTGTAAAGGGTGCTAGCTCAATGGAAGAGAACTTTCTTTACAAGCAGGAAGTTGGTGGTTTGATTCCATCGTGCCCTGATATTCATAGGGAATGGTGGCGATTAGTTTTTGGTGATAGATGTTCTTTTTACCATCACTAATAAGTTTATGGTGACATTTTTTGACCCTCACCAAAATATGAAACGGTGACGTTCAACGAACACCACCATATATACGCATCAATAGTGACAACCATGAAAGGTCCGTCACCGTAAATCGTTGTTGTTGATATGAAATGGTGAGGGTCATTGTTTGTCATTATAGTCATTATTCGTGACGGATCTTGATGTCACCAATGAGCTTATCATGATAGTTTTTGACCCTCACCAAATATGAAATGGGGACAGTCAACGAACATCGCCACATATATGCACCAATAGTGACGGCCATGAAAGGTCCATCACCAAAAATTGTTGTTGCTCATGTGAAATGATGACGGTCACTATCCATCATTATAATCAATATTCGTGACAAACCTTGAATGTCACCACAACATATACTTTTGGTGACGCCACCTTTGGTGATGTTCAAGTTTTTGGTGATGGAGGCTATTGTCCATTACCATTGCTCATATGAAATGGTGATGGTCACTATCCATCATTATAAACCATTATTGGTGATTGAACTTGAATGCCATCACAACACCTTTACTTTCGGCGACACCACCTTTGGTGACGTTCAGTTTTTGACCTCACCAATGAGATTATGGTGACATTTTTTGCCCCTCACCAATGTCCTTTTCTCTTGTAGTGAAGGTACTGCTTCCTTTTTGGAAAATGGTTGTTGAAGTCGACAAGAAAGAAGCCTCAATCGATTGAAGGAAACACTGATGTAAGGGACTAGGGTCTCTAAAATAATAGGTTAACATAGGCATGATGGCAAGAACTGGCTGAACACAATGATGTGATTTCAATGGCTCAAGGTCAGAGCGTGAAAAAATTAGTTTGGTGGCAGTCATAACGATTTCTGATGAGGAAATCCTTGGAGTCGGTAGGATGTCTAGGGTGTGTATATCTTGTTTATGAATGTTGTGGTGGCTTTGCATGAAAGGTGTGAAGCTTCGACCAAGGGTGATTAGTGTCTAATGCTATGGGAGAAATAAATGTGTGGATGGGTAGGGGATGTTATCCTAAAAAAATATTTGTGCACTTGCAAAAAGAATATAAAATGGGTTTGGTTTGTACAAGCACAGAGACAGGTGCCCCAAAAACATGAAGAAGGTCGCTCACTGATGATGTGAAGATGGTTTTTTTATTGAGGGAGGGGCCCCA
The DNA here is from genome assembly GCA_034641835.2 of Pinus albicaulis. NCBI lineage: Eukaryota > Viridiplantae > Streptophyta > Pinopsida > Pinales > Pinaceae > Pinus > Pinus albicaulis. Next base: position 317,108,570 of record CM076569.1, read on the forward strand.
TTGGTTAGTCTCAGTGTGGGGGTGATGAAGCGAATGGAAAATATCGCAAATGGGCTATGCTGATGGAGGGATGGTAGGCCAAATGCGAGACACAGTAGTGCATGTTCGATATGCTTGCGGAAATGGTAGTCTGGGAAAGGGGTTTTATCTTGATATGGTAAAAATTGACCTGATGTATGGTGGATGAATGATCATGAAGTGATTCCTGGACTGAGGTGATATGGCCATGGCATCATATTTTTTGATGCATGGTCTACTTTGAGTGATGGATGCCATGGAGGGGGAGGCTCTACTGATCAAAAAGGATTTTTCTCATTGTGCAAGGTGGGGAGATGATAAACATAGTTGGGTGTTTGGAACATATGGTTGATTTATTGTGGAGAAATGATGTCAGGATATGCAAAGTTTCTCTGGGACTGTATCATGCTGAGGGCAGAATGATACATTCTCTGGAACCTTCAGTGCATGGGGCAACAAGTGGTTTTTCGTACTGTATAATACCTACAATAAATACCCTAAGGGAAAGCATATTTTTCATTCAAATATATTGAAAAAATGTCCTGAATGAAAAAACGATAAGAGAGGGCATACCTATCGGAACTAAAAAAATATCTTTTCAGAGGCATGAATTTGTGAAGCCTCCTTTGGGCGTTATTAGGTGATGATCACTGTGTTTCTTCCATTTTTGAAATTGGGCTTTTTGAGATCCCATTATGGTCCTTTAAACAACTTGGAAAGGGTGATATATAGGTCAATATGGCTCATTTCAGTTCATTTATGATGTTCAAGAGTTTGAGAGTTGTGAGGTCAGAGCTTGTGCACCAAGGATTCGTGCTACTAGTGTCAGGTAGGCCCCTGAACATCAGAAATTTCAATTTTTTCAGTGTTACTTGGTAGGTGTCCATAAAAATTAGGTTTGTATGGAACCCTAGCCATTTTTGGCGTTGACCGCATGGGCGATAAAGGTACATGCGTGGAGACCTCCGTGGATATTTGAGGATTTCCACGAAGATTTTATGCTTATGGGAATTTTTGCGCGTGGCTTATGTTAGTCATCAGTAATTTTTGCTAATATCAAAATATGAATAAATTATGAACCGAGATTTATAAAAACAAGATTTGAGAAAAATTGTGATTTTTAGAAATCTCACTGTCTTTATTATCCAAAGTGGAACTATTTTCACTAAAATTCCCCCCTCTTTATCTTCTAAAGGCTTACCCCACTGCTACAAAGAAGGACTTCATTATCTGGGCCTGTTTGCCTCGTTCCATTGCCTTACCATCACCCTCATTCATGGCCTTTTTTCCTCTGAAAAAACCAATTTCTTCCTTTCATCAAAACCCTCATAAAAAACCCCCTTCATTCATCTTTTTCCTCTGACATATTAAACAATGTAAAAACTCTCTTTTTTACATTGTTTAAAGCTAACTTTTAGCCTATCGGGTCTTTTTAATTATGCATAAAACCATGTTTTTTCTGTATAAAACCCACTCTTTTGAAGATATAGGCCTTAAGCCCCTTTTTTGCTTAAACCCAACCCCCTTTACCTTCATGAGACCTGACCTTCCACTTATCCCATAGCCCCTTCCCCATTTGAATTATAGCTCCGCACCTTTCATTTTATTAAACCCCCTTCAAACCTTAGAAAAGGTTGAATTTTCCCTTTATTTATTGAAACCTCTAGCCCCGCCTTCAACTATACCTCGAATTCATTCATATTATGTCCCCTGTCCCTGGGCTCCACTCCTGAAACTTGCTCGCCACTCCTCTAAGCCTTTCTGCACCTTTGATCTCCAAAGCTGAGATCCAACAGCCCGAGATGCATATCGCATATAAAGTTGCGATTTGTTCAAAGTTTTGCGACCCACATGAAATGAGTGGTGTCACCATGCCACGCGTCCAACCCTGGGACATATCACGTCCATTTGGCCAAAACCATTTACCGCTTTTTATCCACACGATAAACCACTTATGGTTTTTTGAAACCACCTTTGCCCTCCACGTCAAAATTAAAAATCCTCCCACCTCCGCTTGAACCTCTCCCAGTTCCACCTTTGGAACCTTTCCCCTTGCACCCTCTCCTCCTCTACAAACCCTTTCGACAATCTAAAAACTCGTGAAAGGAAATAGACCCTCCTCGCAGGTTTTTAAAGACTAATGGTTTGTGTTTTGTGCAATTTTTAATGGTGGAAAGGTTCACCATGCCCTACCACAGTCTAATAAGGGTTGGATTAAATACTGGGTTACAATCCAGTGGCTTCATTCAAATTTTAAAGGACCAGAGGCCCTGCATCAAAATCGATAATCAATGAAACATGATCATCGAATGATCATCAAAACCCTTAGCCGGGAAGACAGCCTCCCCTCCACACAGAAAACACAAATAGTCAGAGAAACAATGAAAGGAAGAAAAGCAGAAAGATTAGAGGACTAATCTTAATCAAAGGATAAAAATAGAGGATTAGCCCGAAAAGAATAAAGTCAAAGCAAGAAAGAAAGAAAATGGACAGACAGAAAGAATAAATTCAAAAATATCACAAGAAATAAATCAAAGGATTAAATAAATAGAAAAGAGATAAAAAATATTAAAGAAAATATAATAAAAAGCAGACTGTCAGGCCTAATGACAAATATTAAAGATAAACAAAAGGCAGATTTACCCAAAACAGATTCGATTGACTCAGCCTGTGGTAGTTACTCCTTTCAAAAAATATTTGTTCCACCTAGTGCTTTGTTTCCTTCAATAAAGCATTTAGAAGTTATTAGGCTGAGTCAGATATTTATATCTTCCAGAAATTTATTGTAAAAGTTATAAATAGGCCTTAAAGTCAAACATTTTACCTATTTTTCCTTAGGAGTTAAGATAATAAGTTATTATACAGAGAAATATCTGTAGATATTCCTGCCTTGAGCCTTGCATGGTATTCAAGGTTAGGAATTCATTAACTCTGTAATAAATGACACTCAAACCCTAGCTTAGCTTCACCTTCTGATTTGCAACATAAATACTGCATTTGAACTCATTATCTTGTTGGAATTTGATAACTCTTTGAATTAATACATAGTCTCTTGGAAGTTGAAAAGAAATTGATGTCTTGGAACTTGTGGATTCCCTGATTTGTTTGTTGATGGAGGAGGCCAGCTCATTGGATCCCTAAGCTTGGTTGTTGGTGAAGTGCTTCTAATATTTTATTGTTATTTCCTGTTTCATTATGTTTCCACCTTTCTATGCTGCAGTAGAATAAAATTTTTAGCCAAAGAAATGTCTTTTGAAAGCACCTTAGTTCTGTTTATTCTTCACTGCCTTAATGTTTTCTTCTTCCAGGACATTTTAGAGCATTCTAAATTGATCTCTAGACCCCCTAAGCTTGTTTAATTCATAAATAGTTGAATATAGTTGGTATCAAGCATGATTTATGGTTATCCCTGCTTACTTGATGCTACTGGAACATTCTTTTCGAAGTCTCTCTCTAAAGTACCATTCTTTAAAGTCTACCAAAAAGGTTTTGCTTCGATCATACCCTTTGTACTTTCTTAACTAATTTTTTTAGAGATCTTCATAACTATAATCAAGGATGTTTAGGAGTTCCCTCTTCTCTGATTACAATTATATGTGTGTCTTAAATGTTTTCTATCCTTGAAAGTGAAATCACTAGAAGTTAAATGAGTTTCTCGCCTTCTATATTTCATTGGAAAAGTTTTTTCTGAATTATCATCTGCTTTAGTTGAATCAAATAATTTATGGCTCGCCCTGTCTATTTATTTCCTCTTCATATTTATGATTCTTAAGTACCTTTTTTGAGAAGTACATATGATAAAGGATTCTTGATTGCCCTTTGTCCTACTTTTCATTCTTACAATTGATGTCCATCTCATTGCCCCTGAAAAATTGAAGATCCATTGGCGAAGTTAGATTTTTGCTATGATGCTCCCCGATCCATTGATGACTTATCATGACTTCCATTAGAATCCATTTCCCCATGACTTAGAGATTTCCTCACTCTAACTATGCTTCTTGATCATTATACCTAACCAAAAAGAACAACAAAACCTCACACTTAATAACTAGCCTAAAGTCAACCCTACAAAGAAAATAAGTGCATATCCTTTGCAAGCAAATAGAGAGATCCCTCTCTGAGTCCAGGAAGGCTAGGTCCTAGGACTCCAAATACTAGTTTCATGTTACCCTGTCATTTGGTATACCAATCTGCTAAATCATGGGAACCTAACATCCTGGCGATCACGGTGGGACCTTCTAAGTTACTGACAACATGAGTACTTCTTAGAACTCTAGAAACCATCATCAAATCATATAAAACTCAACTGATAGCCATAGAGTAGACTTTGTTTGTTTCACCATCTTAGATAAAAGACGATTCAGGTATAGGACACTCTTACAAACCTTAGGAATACATTAATAAACTCAGAAAACCCAAAAAACATCCCTAGATTGGTTTTTTGTCAATTATTGGTGGTAGACCATACACATTTACCTTCAAAACAGCTAAAAATTTGCACTTGGTGACTCCACTAGCCCCAGTAGGCCTATTACTTCACTAGTTATTTTTAGATTCCCTTAGTATTATATCAAATCAGTCCTAAGAATTTTAAGAGCCTAGTCACATATTTTAGAAGTTTACTAAAAATAGTGAGAGGTCAACCTTTTGAAAAACAGTCCTAAAACTTTCAGCCTCTGCAAAATTTTGAGTTTGAAATTTGGCTTCACATAGGATCAATGCCAGATCTCATCCAGACCCTAATCCTCCTACTATAGTTGATGATCCAGAAAAGATTTTGTGGCAAACTTCTAGAGCTGGAAATTTAACTACTGATAGGACTATGCAAAGAACAAGATCTGTTCCTGAAAACCTTACAGTCTTGAAAGATCCTCACTTTGAATTGTACCATTCAAAGAACCTGTTTAGAACCAAGTCACATAGTGATTTTGACCAGATTGACTTTGAGCCCATAGATTTGCAGCAGAGTTTCAACATAGAAGCATCTCCTTCCACTCCTCTCGATTTTCAGCTTCTCCATCACTTTAGATCCTTCCATAATAAATCTGCTCATAATCAGTTTGTTGGTCCAAGTACTTCCACCACACCTATCCATTCTTCCACTCTTCAAAACACTCCATTTCATTCCACTTTCCCTTCTAAAAATCCACCTCTTGTAAATCTTCCATTCACTCCTATCATGGCAACATGGTAATCTCCCTTAGTGTTGCCACAACCTCTGGTTCCTTTACCAAGTGATTATCAAACCAAAATTCCCCATTTCACTGGAACTTAATCTACTACTGCCCAATAGTATGTAGATAAAATTGATTATGCCTTTGATTACATGGAAATAGAAGAAGAGACCATTAATATGAGAATATTTGCCCAAAGTTTAGGAGGAGAAGCCAAAAAATGGTTTAAAATATTAACTCCTAATAGCATAAATGATCTCCCTTCTCTATACCAAACATTCATCAACAAATGGGAAATTAAAAAGAACCCTCTCCAAATCCTTTCAGAATATAGCAACCTAAAAATAAATGTTGGGGAAAGTGTCCAAGATCACTGCACTAGATTCAATAGTGTTTACAATGCACTTCCCCCAAACATGAAACCTCCACTAGGCTTAGCCTTAGAAAAATTTCCAGAGGGCTTTGACCCAGACATGGCCTATTAGCTAAGAGAAAGAGACCCCTTGAATTTAGAAGATATGCAGAGGGGAGCTATAAGTGTAGAAGAAAATCTAGTTGAGAAAAGAGCTAGGTTGAAATCATAAAAAAGAGTTATATACAAATATGAAACAATGGCCTCAAATTCATCATCTGATGCCAAAATTGATAACTTAGTGAGGGTAATGGAAATAATGTTGGAAGAGATAAACTTAACTGACAGAGTACCTCCTAGGGAGAACCAAGTGAATCCCCAAAATAGAAATAGAAATCCAAATTTCAGAAGAGATCCTATTCAAAAGGGACAAAGAGATAATAACCAACAAATTAGGCCTCCTTTCTAGGAAAACTATGTAAATGAAGAAGAAGAAAGTGAGACAAAAAGGTTGGAAGAAAATCATGTAAATTTGATAGGATCCGATAGTGAGGGTGATTCTTTTCTCACTAAAGAAGAACAAGGATCCTTCTCCTTAGAACAAACTAAGAACAACCATGAGGATTCTGAAGATTATCAATTGGGGTTTGAAAATGCTATAATGGAGGTCCACAGACAATATGACCTTAGAAGAAAAAAGAACCAAGGGGCCTCCAACAATAATAACACAAAAACTGTTGTTAAATCTTCCTGAAAAGACAACAAACACTACCAACACTGTGGCTAAGAAAATTGACTTAAACAAGGAAAAAACCAATCAACAAAGTGTTGACACAAGTTGCCCTAGTACTTCTGCTAGTGGCCCTGAGAAATATGTCCAAAATAATAGTCCTAATAAAACTCAACAAATTAGAATTGCTGAAAAGACTATGTTTGACAAATTAGATGTAAATATGTCAAAAACACTAGTCCCTTTCAGCCTTGAGGGAGAAATTTCCAAGATCAAAATTAACATACCCTTAGCTGAACTAGTAACCCAAGATGTATATAAAAATAAAGTTTTGAAAGCTTTAAATATAGGAAATGATAATGATACTTTAAACTTGACAAATGATAAACCAGAATTGTTGTTTGGTCCTAAAGTATAAGGAAAATACCAGGAAGGAGCCATCCCTCCATTCTATGTTAGCTTAAATATACATGATAAAATATTACACAATGCCATTCTAGACTCTGGTGCCTCTCACAACCTCATGCCAAAACTAGTGATGGAGAGATTAGGCCTATAAATTACTAAACCTTACAAAGGCCTGTATTCCTTTGATTCAAGAAAGGTCAAGTGCTTAGGTCTGATCAAAGATTTATGTGTCAATCTGGCACAAATTCCTGCTAAGGGTCTAGTTATGGACATAGTTGTTGCTGAAATTCCCCCAAAGTATGGCATTCTTCTATCGAGATCATGGGGAGCCAAACTTCAGGGGAGCCTCCAAATGGACATGTCTTATGCTTCCATTCCAGTCTTTAACCAGACAAGAAGGTTATCTAGGGAATCTCATATGAAATATATGGTAAGAAACATAGATAGGCCAAACAACACTCCTGTTTATTCCATCCATTCAGATCTTGACTCATTTATCTTGTTCAATGAATATGAAATAAACGCACAAGAAAATGAAAATGAAAAAGAGTTAAGCCCAATTGAACAACCAAATATGTCCTCAAATAAAAAACATAGCAGCTCAAACTTTTGCAGCCTTGAATAGAAAAATAAGGATGAATATGAGATAGAAACACTTTGGAACATGAGCTTTGATGGCTCTTGTGGCAAAGCTAGTTCTGGAGCTGGTGTATGGATGCACAATACAAACAAAGGAAATTCCTACAAACTTGATTTCCAATGCACTAATAACATTGCATAATATGAAGCCCTCCTCCTTGGCCTACATTTACTCAAAGATTTGGGAGCCAAGAAGATATCAATCCAAGGAGATTCAGAGCTGATTATTAGGAAAATAAAAGGGGAGTATTCGGCCAAAAACCAAAGATTAAGAGAATATAGGAATGTTGCCCTAGATCTCTTGATTTGTTTTGAAAAATATGAACTCACTTTCATCCCTAGAGCTCAAGATAACCTTGCAAATGAGCTTGCCTTCACTGCTAGTAATTGTCAAGTACCCCATGTAAATGAACTATTCACTGTCGAAGTAAAAATTAGGCCTACATTCCCTGACAATGAAAACTATTGTCAAGTGTTTGAGGGAGATAAACACATTGACGATTTTCTGCAGTCTAAAAATGATTTTGCTGTACCAACTCCTAGCTCAAGCCATAAAGAAGATTGTTTTGATGAAAAACAAGTCCCTAAAACATAGTTGTCCTCTACTGCTGATATAAACCAATTTGAACATCTTTATAAGGCAGAATTACTTGACAACCTAGACCAAAAAGACCTTGAGGTTTTACAATGCAAAGATGATTCAATACCAAGAGGCCTTACACCAATAGAAGAGCTTTTTGACTTCAATGATATAGCTAAAAAACCAAAGATGGAGCCTATGAAAACTATTGTAGAAGAACATAAAATAGGAATCATGAATAAACCCAAAATGATTAAGTTATATAGCACTCTTCCTACTCATATAAAATAGGAATATATTGAACTTTTCAAAGAGTTTGGAGATGTGTTTGCATGGGGATATAAAAATCTGAAATCATATGGTACCACCATTATTCAACAAAAAATTCTTCTTAAGGAAAATCAGAAACCCTTTAAACAAAAAATAAGAAGGATAAACCCTATTTTATTACCTTTAGTTTAGAAAGAGATCAAAAAGATGTATGATGCTGGGATCATATTTCCCCTTAGATACTCACAGTGGGTTTCCAACCTTGTATCTGCCAGGAAGAAGATCGGGGAAATTGGGCTTTGGAGTGACTTTAAAAATCTGAACAAAGCCTACCTGAAAGAGAATTATCCCTTGCCTAAGATGGATCACATAATCCAAAAGGTGGTTGGATCTAAGAGAATATCACTCCTGGTTGGTTTTTCGGGCTACAACCAAGTGCTAGTACTCCCAAGTGATCAACACAAAATTGCCTTCACCACACCTTGGGGTACATTCATGTATGATAAAATTCCATTTGGTTTGATGAATGCAGGGGCCACCTTCCAAAGGGCCATGGATATAGCTTTTTAAGAAGACATGGGATATTTTATAATCATTTACCTTGATGATATCACTATTTTCTCCAAAACTGACAAAAAACACTTAGTCCACTTGAGAAAAGTTTTTGAGAAATGTAGGAAATATGGCTTATCTTTGAATCCCAAGAAAACACTCTTTGGTCTTCAGGAAGGAAAATTCCTAGGCTACATAATTTATGAATAAGGAATCAAAGTAGATCCCAAAAGGATTGAAGGCATATTGAAAATTAGCCATCCTAGAAACCTCAAAGAATTGCAATCTTTCATTGGGAAGATCAACTTTTTAAGAAGGTTCATCCCTAACCTTGATGAAATTTTGAGGAATATCACAAACATGCTCAAAAAGGAAATAGGATTTAAATGGACCTTAGAATCCAAATAGTCATTTGAACTAGTAAAACATGCCCTCACTCAAACAACAATTCTTATCAATCATGATTTCACCAAGGATTTCTACATTTTTTCATTTGCATCTGAACAAACCATTGTTGCAGTGTTGTTGCAAAAGGATAAATGGGCCAAGAACAATCAATATCCTTCTTCATTAAAGCCTTAAGAGATGCTCCACTCAAATATAACATCATGGAGAAACAAGCCTTAGCCTTGATAAAAACATTGAAAGATTTTCTAGTCTACATTTTACACTCCCATATCATTTCTTTTGTCCCACATACAGTTGTCAAGGACATTCTACATCAAGACCTTGATGGAAAAATGGGAAAATGGATTGCTATTATTTTAGAGTATGATTTAGAAATCAGTCATACCAAGTTGATTAAAGGACAAGGATTGGAAAAACTTATGGCTGAATCAAATTTCCAAGCATTAGATATGAATATGGTTGATGTTTTAGAAGAACAGGAAGAATGCACTGCTCCATATATTGAAGAAATATTTCTGAATTCATCTTAGTATGCAGATGTCAAATATGTACTTCTTTATCTCAATACCCCTCCTTCTCTATCTAAGACTAAAGCTATATTTTTAAAATATAAATCTGTAAATTACTGTATTTCAAATGGAGTGTTGTATTGAAAAAATGTTGTTGGCATACTGCTTAAATGTTTGCTTGAGAATGATGCAAGAAAGATCATGCATGAATTGCATGAGGGAGAGTGTGAAGGACACATTTACTAGAAAGCAACAACAAACAAGACTCTTAGAGCTGGCTATTATTGGCCCACCCTTTTCCCTGATACCCAAAAACTAGTCATGACTTGCCATAAGTGTCAAATTTTTTATGGCAAGAAAAAACTCCTACCTTTAACTTTCCATCCGATTAGTATTAAGGCACCCTTTTAGCAATGGGGTTTAGAATTTATTGGAGAAATTCACCCAACCTCATCTTCCCAACATAAGTGGATACTTATTTCCACAGATTATTTTACCAAGTGGATAGAGGCTATCCCTTCTAGAAATGCTACTGACTCAGTCATTATCAAGTTCCTTGAGACCAACATATTATCTAGATTTGGTTGTCCTAGAAATATCATTACAGATAATGTTGTTGCCTTCAAATCTAAAAGAATGGTTGGCTTCTGCTATAAATATCATATCATATTGGGGCACTCCACAACTTACTACCCTCAGGGAAATGGACTTTCTGAATCCTCAAGCAAAATCCCGATCAACATTATCAAAAGGCTGCTGGAACAAAATCAGAAATCATGTTATAGTAAGCTAGTTCATGCTTTATGGGGTGATAGACTAACCACCAAGAAATCAATCAATATGTCTCCATATAAGTTGGTATATGGCATGGATGCAGTATTCCTGACATCCTTGGGAGTTCCAGTCATGAAACTCCTCCAAGAAGTACAATCAGAATAAAATGACATGCAGAGAAGGCTGAATCAAACTATTCATTTATAGCAGTCAAGAGAGGAGTTTTATAAAAGAACACAAGTAGTACAGGAAAGCATCAAGAAGATCTTTGACAAAAGGAATAAAGCTAATAATTTCCAAGTTGGAGACACAATCTTGAAATGGGATTCTAGAAGGGAAGATAGAGGTAAGCAGGGAAATTTGAGAATTTGTGGAAAGGGCCTTATACCATTCATTCAATTAAGGGTCAAAATTCTTTCTTTTTACAAGGGCTGAATGGAGAAGAATTATTTGGAGGTCCTGTCAATGGCAGGATGCTCAAACACTATTTCTGTCAAGATTCCTAGTTTCAAAGCTTTCATTCATTGTACATAAACATTGCATAAAAAAAATCTTGAAAGCAAAAAATACAAATACAATGAAAGAAATGAAAAGAGGGTAGATTCAAAAGAGGTGCAACCCCATACCTAAAAAACAGTACCACTGAAAGTGTGCAAGCGTAAATGCCACTACTGATTCAAAAAGAATACCTTGTTCAGTCATCTAGCCTAATCATGGCTGGAGATGCTTTAAATTTACATTGATAAGTTAGTGAAAACAATGATTGTCAAAGCTATTGAAAACTTGACTTATCAAGAAAGATAGATTAGGAAATGAAAGATATTGGTTCCACATGCTCAAAACAAAACCAAAGAGAAAGACAAGGATGCATTTTTAAATGATAAATTACAACCCTTGTCTTTCTATTTTACTTTTATACAAAATAATGATTGTGTGCAGTTTGTTCCAATGCCACAACCATGGTAAGTCAGACTGCCTAATCCTAATTTGAACCATGCTTTAAATTTTATGCCAATAGTTTAGAGAATCAAAATTTCCAAACAGCTTAATATTGGCAATCAAATAGCCTAGGTAGAGAATAAAAAAGTTCACTAGATTAATCTAAACTCTTGGAAGAAATAAGGGTAGAAGTAGATATTTTATTTATGTTTTCAAAAATAAAAATGTCAAGAGTTTGCCAGTTCAAGTGCACTCAAAGAAGAAAAAATGATAGGACAAGTAAGTTGGGTAGGTATAAATGTTGTTAAAGGAATCATATGATTACATGTTGTTGAAATTATCACTTCAAAAGAAATATCGGCAAGTGAAAAGAAGGGAAAATCTGCCCAATGGAAAAGACACTGGTCTACAAAAACTTAGAGATTGGATAAATTGAAAGTTATGGACACCTCCAAAAGGGATTTGCCCTCCCCAAGTGGAGCCACTGTTAGTCATGAGTAATTTTTGTTGACATCAAAAGATGAATAAATTATGATCCCAGATTTCTAAAAACAAGATTTGAGAAATATTGTAAGTTTTAGAAATCTCATTGTCTTCATTATCTAAAGTGGAACTATTTTCACTAAATTCCCCCCTCTTTGTCTTCTAAAGGCTTACCCCATTGCTACAAAGAAGGACTTCATTATCTGGGCCTGTTTTCCTCATTCCACTGCCTTATCGTCACCCTCATTCAAGGCCTTTTTTCCTCTAAAAAAACCCATTTCTTCCTTTCATCAAAACCCTCATAAAAAACCCCCTTCATTCATCTTTTTCCTCTGACATATTAAAAAATGTAAAAAATCCCTTTTTTACATTGTTTAAATCTAATTTTTAGCCTATCGGGTCTTTTTAATTATGCATAAAGCCATGTTTTTATATAAAACCTGCTCTGCCTTAAGCGCTTTTTCGCTTAAAACGAGCCCCCTTTACCTTCATGAGACCTGCCCTTCGACTTATCCCTTAGCCCCTTCCCCATTTGAATTATACCTCCACCCCTTTAATTTTATTAAACCCCATTCAAACCTTAGAAAAGGCTACCTCTGCCCTTTATTTATTTAAACCTCGAGCCCCACCTTCCACTATACCCCGAATCCATTCATATTACGCCACCTGTCCCTGGGCTCCACTCCCGAAACCTGCTCGCCACTCCCCTGAGCCTTTCTGCACCATTGATCTCCAAAACCAAGATCCAACGGCCTAAGATCCATATCACATATAAAGTTGTGATTGGTTTAAAGTTTTGCAACCCATGCAAAATGGGCGGTTTCGCCTTGCCATGCGTCGAACCATGGGACATATCGCGTCTGTTTGGCCAAAACCATTTACTGCCTTCTATCCATGTGATAAAAACTTATGGTTTTTTGAAACCACCTTTTCCCTCCATGCCAAAATTCAAAATCCTCTCGCCTCCATTTGAACCTCTCCCGGTTCCACCTTTGGAACCTTTCCCTTTGTACCCTCTCCTCCTCTGCAAACCCCTTCCGACAATCTAAAAACTCATGAAAGGAAATAAACCCTCCCCATAGGTTTTTAAAGACTAATCGTTTGTTTTTTGTGCAGGATTTAATGGTGGAAAGGTTCACCATGCCCTCCCACGGTCCAAAAATGTAATGTTCCTTTTTCAGGATTGCTCATAAATCATGCATGAAAAATGATTTTCCGGAAACATATGCAATAAAACAGTTAAATTATCACTTGGATCCTATGGATACATCCATCTAGAATATAAATAAAATAGGATATTAGAAATAAATGAAACTAGGTGGGTTAAATAGATCTCCCACACTAGAGTAGTTGAAAATGACTAAAAACCCCAAACTGCATTTTACTGGAGTTGCTGCATCAATGGACTCCAAATTCTAAAGATGTTTTTAACATAAAATATGGGAGAACAATATATCTACTCATATATTAATGAATAATGCTGAAGTACAGAGATATAGTCTCCTCATACAAAATACAAGAGAACCCGGCAAGGGTTTCTTGTCAATTACTCTGCATACAAATGTGATCTTCAGAAAATTACTAAATAATCACTAAAGCACTGAAGAAAAAGAGCATAGAAGGCTATAAATATATATTATCTAATGTATAACCCTCAAGGGCTTCCTCCCATGAAAGGATGAACCTCTCAATCACAAGGAAACACTGCAACGGAGCCACCAAACCATGCAATGATCACTGCCTCCAAAATAATGCACTCCCTAGTAGAATCATCGCTAGGAGGGTATGATAAATGTGTGGTCTGATACCAAAGATCTGAAATAAGTCCTGGAGCTCTCCAAATAGATCTCTCAAGTAAAGGAAACCTTCCTCCAATGAGAAACTAGCTCAGAAGCTGGGATTCCAATCCCTTCCATTGCTGCACCCAACAACACTGAAAAATCTCTAGAAAAGCTATGCTGATGTAGATGGCTGAAGCTTGGCCTAAAAACCTGATGTGGAATGATGAAAAAAAACTCTCCAAATGATCTACTCAAAGGAAAGAGGTGGGATTCCTGCCGGGGAACACCCAATGCTAAACATCACTGCAGCTTTGCTAAGCAGCAAAGCAGCAAGAATTCTTGGCATCCAAGAATAATAATCTACAACATGATGAATAATGCTGCCATCCTCTTCCTTATATAATATTTGAGTTTTCTTTCTCTTGGCCCCACTCACTTAGGTTACTTATAACCCAAGTTGCATTTCCCTCCAAAATTGCGTTATCCATCCTAGGATTCCTCCTCCACTAAAACTGCGCTGTTGACTTGGTCAAAGAAGCTCCATTTTATCTTTTTTCACACATGGAGGTGTTTTATTAAGCTATAAATAATGTCTCCTTTCACACTTGGAGTGTTTTTATCCTCCTTAGGAGACTTATGGGCTTTTCTACACATTTATTTACCGGATATAGCTGCTTCTAACTCTAATGTTCCATTTAGCTTGGAAGCTAAAATTTTGGAACATTATAGTCCTCCCCTCCAAAATCTTTTCTTGTCCTCAAGAAAATGCATAAGGAGAACAAAATTTATCCCCTCTTCCTCATGTGGCCTCCATCAATAGCCTCCATCACTTCATCAAGAGAATATGCAAATAAATTGTCATCCAATCCTTCCTCCCAAGTGTGCAAAACCAAGGTGTATGCATCAATCAAAGGTGGAAAGTGTGAATGGAAACATGTTATCTGTCTCATGGCCTCCACAAACTGGGAGTGATGACCAACATGGTGAATGAGTGCCTCCCTCACCCATGCTATCATCCAAATGAAGTGATTCACCCTCCAACATGGTAACACATGAAAAGCCTCCTCCACCTTATTCTCCTAAAATAAAGGTGGGATGAATGAATGTACATGATAGGCGAGAAGGCCTATCCCACACTGTCCTCTTCTCCACTTATTATAAATGTAGAAGGTATGTTGATCTTGGGCTGCAACATGATTTCCCTCCAATGGCAAGAATAAGATGGAGTCTTCAAAGACTCTTCCTCCAAAATCACGAGTCATGCCAACCCAAACCATTCCATTCAAGATAATTGGCACATCATCACCACATGGCATCCAAATCAAAAAATGGATGAAGGTTATGTGCAATTTTGGATGATACATATGGTCTCTCTGGTGGATATAGTGTAGTTCTCCCAACTACTGCTTGAGAATGTCATATGGCAAGTGGTCTTGCAACAAGTTACAAGCTGTATATGTTTGTTCTCCCAACATGGGAAAGTAAGCATCAATGTATATCAACTGTAAATATATAGAATAACAATACACTTGCCCAAAGTCATGTATAAATGGGCTACTATCATCATAAACACTGGCCCTAAAGTGACCATGAAACCCAAAAATACTCTTTCTCTTTTGAGGAGCAATGCATTGTTAAAACATGGTGGGAAAGTACACATACTCAATGGAGTAATCAACAAGTAAATAGATACATTTCCTACCATACATAGTGAGTAGGCTAAAAATGAGGTCCATGTATAAGCTCCCCCATGAGGATTCTCTCACAAAAATCTACAAGAAGAAGGGATACACATACTCTTTGGAACACTCCATAAAAAAGAACATACTACCATGTGTCAGCGCTGTAGGCCTTAAGAATAAGGCTCCATGACTTCTCCCTTTGAAATTCCATATGCAAATCCATCCACCATCATGCTAATATGTGAGAAGATCATCTTCCGGCATGGAAATCTCTCAGGATCCTCCATTACTGAAGGGTAGCCTCCTTGCACCATGAATGTGCCTTTCTTCTCTTCAGAAATATCATGAAAAGTATGGGAACCAAAAAACATCAGCAATACATGGAAGCAAGATACAATGAAAACAAGTTTCCAAATGACAACCAAAGAGTGAATCTTGGTCCCTCTCATGGAACCAGTGTAGTGCACCCTTGGCTTGCATCAAAATAAGAATTAACAAGTTCTTTACTAGCCACTTGTTTGTTGCCATAGTCATCTCATAAGATGAAAACATGAAGTTACAATATGGTGTCAATGGTGCACACCAATAATCATGTGGCTTCCCCCATAGCTCATCAAAAGGATAAATAAAATCAATGCTACAAGTAGCTGCAAGTACATCATCATATAATATGAAAGAAGAAGAAACTCTTCCTGATACATCATGCTACTCAAATAAGGAAAATAAGTACAATACAAAATGTGAAATTATACCTCCTCCATCATGTACTTGAGGTCTTGTGCTGAAATGGCTCAACCGGAAATTCTCCCTAACTCCCAATGAGTAGGAAGGTAGCTGTGACATCCTCTCTATCACCATCCAGGATATGCATCTCTTCATATGCTGATATATGTCATGCTGGATGCCCTCCCAAGTGAACTCCTCCATCAACTAGAAATATGCATCAAAGTGCATAGAAGTGAAGTCCTCATGTGCTGCATGTAGCAGCTTCTCCTGGAGACTAGAAGATCTAGTCAAGAAGATCCTGCCATAGGAATATGCTATAAGGTAAAATTCTTGGGTTGTTGGTTATTTTATATCCTTCTCAGGGCTTTCCGGTGCCCGAGACAGATAGTAAGATTAGTTGTACAATTCACAAAGATGGCATACACATGTTCATATTAACTTAAGACCACTTGATGGAAAAAGATAGAGAATTACCTCTTTAATGATCTTGGAGTCCTTTGGAGAGCACTAAGTAGCGAAGCAGCGTTCCTCCTTCACTAGCTCCAAATCTAGATCCTGCAATCAATTAAAGCACCCATGTAATTTCTAACATAACATACATTTCCTATCAATTAAGCCAACATATAATAAACATTTAAATTGTGCACATCTAAGCCATTCATCTCATGCTATATAAGTGATTAAAATAATAATGACAATATCAACGCATATAACAAAAGAAACATATACAGTTCTATTGATTTGTAAAAAGGAGGATTACAACCATCGGTTGCACCAAGCTCTCCTCAGCCTTCCAATCTCTCTATCTCTCAAAGTGGTGATGTCTTGATCAAAAAGCTCTCAATGAGCCTCTTTGACCTTTTACCTTCACACTACAACAATGATCTCTACTTCACAAGTATTCAAAAACTTGACAATCCTTCGACCTTGAACCAAGAGCCTTCAACTACATTTTATAGGAGATGGAGAGAGCAATCATTGCCCTTCTCTTTCTACCAGTTCTTGAATAGAAAAAACCAAGATGTTTCCTCAACCTCCATGCTTTTTCCTCTTTAGAGTGTTCATTTGATTATGGCAATGCCCAATAAGAGTTGGTGCTTTGCAGTTTCCTTTTTTGTATTGACTCTCTTGTGAGAAAAAGCTGGAGATTCAAATCATTCTCCACGGGTTTTTCCCATTTCAAACTTAAAACACAGGTAAGGCTGCCCTCTAGTGTAAACAGAGCGTTTCCCTAGCCACTAATGCGGTCCATTCACTGATCATCTGCGTTATAATGCTCTTGTGTTGTTATAGAGAGGCGTTACCTTGGCGGAAATAGGTTTAATTTAGGTCTTTGTATTCCTTCCATATTTTTCTTCTCGTCTGAGCTGATGAGGAGGTATTTTGACCTGTAACAGATTCCCCCTAAGGTTAGAGACAAAGATGATGGCCAAAATAATTTACAAAGTGTGTAGTAGAGATAAAGAGATTGAAAGACTGAGGAAAACCTGAAACAACAACATATGTCAGAAAATATAGTATCTTCCTTGAGTCGGGCATTCCCATGCTCAGTAGCTTAAACAACATGATTTCTCTAGAATAGAGATATGAAGAATCTTTCCACCGATAAGCACAATGTGGAAGTGTCTGTCATAACAAGATCAGGCTGAAGAAGTTGTCTCCATAAACAGTATCGCAACTTGGGGGAGGAAACACAACTTAAATGATGTAACCTTTTTCCCCAAGGTCTTGACCACCGATTCACTTAAACTGCATATTTCTCAACATGTGAATGAAGGAGTTGTCATCGAACATGTGAGAAATCATTTGATTACCAGTCGATAATGAAAACTGTTAACAGACGTGAAGGTGGCCACCGATAATGATGATGGTCCCTAAGATGCATAGTAAAATCTAGCGAGTGTGAATAAAATGAGTTGAAGTGGAAAAATCGTAGAATCATTCGACCAGGAGCCAATGATGAATACTCCTAATCAAACACAAGACTACCTGCCACTGATGTCTGCAAGTATCTGGGTACTGATGGGTTTTTGGATCAACTTCCTAGATAAGATGCTGAAGTTGATAGGAAGAGATCTGTTGAAAGGTAGGCACTAAGGTGTCCTACATCAATCAACATGAAACAGAAACCAAATGATTTTTTTTATGATTGAGATAATGAAGAGTAATGGGGATGTCGGATGACAAATAATTTCTGGCATAATGAGCGGTTTGGTTGATAACAGGAGCAATAGATAGTGAGATTTGTTTGAACAATAGAATGCACTCTAACAGGGTACTAGGCAGCTGAGGCTTAATGAACACCAAAGAGTGTGTTAGGATATTACTGGTGCAAGGACACTGGGAAATGAAGGCTAATACTCATGGATGGTAGGGTTTAGCTAACTGCGAAAGAATTTTCTGGGAAGTTCCATGTTCAAGAATTTTGCTGCCAAATCGACCTTTTCTGAAATGTAACAGAGGTAGTATCCATTTTTTCCAAATTTTTCCTCGTCTGATTAAGTTTAACGAGTCTAGACGAATAAAATCGGTGAATTTTTCATGTTTAGAGAGTCTTAAAAATATCATAAAAGACAACTTCGTGCCCCATCTGATTAGGTTTAACGAGTCCAAATGAGAAAACTCGGTGAATTTTTCATGTTTAGAGAGTCTGAAAAATATCATAAAAGACAACTCCGTGCCCCGTCTGATTAGGTTTAACAAGTCCAGACGAGCAAACTCGGTGAATTTTTCATGTTTAGAGAGTCTGAAAAATATCATAAAATACAACTCCATTGGGGTACCTTTTTCATGTCTTGATAACCGAGCATAGCAAAGGGATAATAGTAAGCCCGAAACAATTCATTTTCCGTGAGTTAGTCCATCGAAGCTGGAAAAGTGAGAAATCTATGTTCGATGGACATCTACCTCATTTTGTTATGAGTACGAGGAGACAGAGTAAACTCAATACTCTTTGTGAAATTTTAACGAGTCCAACAAAGAAAAACTCGATGCCCTCCATGAAATTTTAATGAGTCACGTGGAGAAAACTCGGTACCCTCTGTGAAATTTTAACGAGTCACGAGGAGAAAACTCGGTTACTTTTTCGATTTAAAGAGCTTTGGAAAAGAGGAAAATAATGGCTCCTTGCTCTCTATCGTGGTTGTTTAACGAGCCCAAAAAAGTTAACTCGGGGTTTTTTTAGTTTTATTAGCGAGAAAAAGGTTCCTAAAAAGAAAGCTCAGTGCGTCTTCATAGTTTTAACGAGCCTAAAGACGAGAACTCTAGGTTTTTCGGATTAACGAGCAAGAAAAATACCATAAAAAGAATGCTCGATATCAACTTCGTATAAGTTTTACAATTCTGAAGAAGGGAACTCGAGGTTTTTCGGATTAATGAGAAAGAAAAATACCGTAAAAAGAATGCTTGACGATAGATGGGTCTATGCTGGGCATTTCATCATAAGACCCAGCAAACACATCGCGAAATTCATTGAAAAGGGATGTGAAGCACGCAATTTCCTCAGGATTGCAGTCGGATCCAATCTGAATATTCTCCACAATACCCGTTTTGACCGAGATATCAATGAGCATTGTCTTAGAAATATTACCCATGTTCCCTTCTGAATTGATAGTTTGAACAGTCGTATAAGCGGAGGGAACCATCTCCGGTTGGTCAAAAAATGGGATTTTAGTTTTTATCGCCTTCGAGTCAATCATCGAAGTGCGATGGTGAAACTATCCTCAAGGTCTTTCTTCTAGAGACATGATCTGTTGAATAGATTCATCTGTAAGCAAGAATTCATTTAGGATATCCTTATAGAGAACTGTGATGGGCGGGAGATTTGTACTTTCGGTCAAAACCATAGCAGTGGAGGGTTCAAATGCTATTTGGATGGCTTGATAAGCCAACTCGGCTGGTGAGAGCGGCATTTTATCTCCATAGGAATCAATGTCTGAAGGCGCTGGAATGATCCATGGGTCGATAGAGCCATCCAAAGTGGTGGATATCATTGCAACTGTGTTTGGGATCTGTGGCGGCGGGAGAGGAAAACAAACCAGTAGGGAAGATGCCTTCAGAAGACCGGTACTGATACTGACGTAAGAGTTAGGAAAGCCTCCTATTAGGGGTACAGTGCTACTTGGTAACGTAGCATAATCCGAGGTGCAGAAGGATAGCTGATCCACTGTGACTATTTTCCCATCCAATGGGAATAGGATGAGTCGGAAGACCGAAGACACAATGGCAGTCATGGCATAAGACCAACTGCGACCAAGCAATAGATTATAGTCTAGATGGCGCTCTACGACTTCAACGTCCATGTTTACTTTTTTCCCACTCAGAGTGATGGGAAAGCTAGCAAGGTATCCTTTTGGGAGGAACGTGTGGCCATCAAAAGCTTTGAGGGAATTAAATGGTGGGGTGAGGGTAGGAGAACATAAATTGAGCCAGCAAGCTTGTGACATAACGCAGGTCGAAGCACCTTCGTTTATGACAGTGTAGTGGATTGGTCTCCCTTTCGACACAACCTACACCTGGAATGCGAGTTGGTGTGAGAGGAAAGGTTTAGCCTTTTCCATATCAAAGATAGCTAGCATGGAATCTTGGGGGCTTATTCCACCAATGGCCGAAAGAAAGGCTTTCCTTTGTGCTGGACAGGTTTGTAATACTTCGAGAGCAGACATAGCTAATGGTGCCTGTGCCAAATCTTCTACAATGTTGTATTTTTGGGTTGCACGTGCAGAGATGTTATGAGTTGTGCGTCAAAGTGTCCCTTTGGGGGGACAAATCACGGGTTCAGCAGTAGGCTGTTCGATATACAAATCGTTGGGCGGCGATGGATTTGAAATAGTACCAGGTTCTTGAGCATCTATGGTAGGATTTCCATAAAGCTTGGCTCGAGTTTGAAGTTCAACACTCTCAATGCCATAAATGGCGGATGGTCCTTCACTGGAAGGATGCAAACCACCATTGCCCCGTTGATGGGGTTTTGGCGGATTGTCAACCATGTGTTGATGTTGCTGTTGCTGATTAGGGAAAGGATTATGAAGAACGACAGGTGTTCACCCAGAATCCTTGTTGGCAATAAAATCGGTGCATTCTTGCAGCCGAGGACATTTGTATGTCAAGTGGTCCTCTGCACAGATCTTGCAAGGAAATTTCATGGGTTTATCCTTTCCTTTGTCATTTTTGGCAGCGTTTTTCTGATTAGGGTTATTCTGATTATCCGACTGCTCTTTTGAAGAAGGTGCCTTTTTCTTTTTCTTCTTATTTTTCCCATTAGGTTTTTGTGAGGTTTTCACATAATTCACCTCAGCAGTAGGAAGAGTAGTCGTTTGGTGAGGGGCGGTGGCAGTCGAAGATGGCTAGGAGGCTTTCCCCTGAAACTGATTTGTGGCCACACCAGATATTGTGCCAACGAGACCGTTGGCATGTGCTCTAGTTTTCTGAGTGGCCGAAGGATTTGGGTTACCGGGGGCATGGGGGAGTAGATCTTATAGCGTGCCAGATTGTGAATAGATTAAATCCAAATGTTGGGCATGACGAATGCATTGATCTTTTGTAACCACACCAGAAAGGCCAATGTCTTTTGAGATGTGGGGTAAAAGATACTTACAAAACCAATTAGCTAAGAGATGATCCGGGATTGGCACTTTGAATAGCCTCCTCCTACGTCTCCATTCATGAATATGATTGAAGATGTGGGTGGCGGTGTCTTGGCGCAGCGAGGTTAAAAATTCCATTCTGGTTTCAAATCTAATTGGTAATTGGAAGTTCTTTAGAAACTCTGTCACTAAAGCGCCAAAAGTATTGATGGTGGCGCATGGAAATTCAATGTACCACTTGGCGGCATTGCCTGTAAGGATGCGGGGAAACAGTCAAAGCCGGACACTATCATCCACCATGGAATTGGATATAGACCATAGATGAAAGGTAGTGATGTGTGCGGCTGCTTCATCCCCTTGTTTCCTGTCGAACTTCGGGATATCAGAAGGAATCTTATGCAGTACTGGAGGCCAGAGTGGGTTGTGATTGATGGGGTCGTTAGTCAGTTTATGGATATTGGGGATGTCCAAAGCTGCCAAAAATGGAAATTATGGATTTTCCCCCGAATATAACCAAGGAAGTATGGGCTGACTACTTAGACCATAGGGTCCACCCATCAATGTGTTACCAGGAGGATAAATAAGACTTTGATAAAAATTTCCTATAGGTGGAGGAGTAGGGGCGTACTATTGCTGTCCATAGGGCATATTGTATTGCGGGGCGAATGGTTGGTTGCCCCCAGTATAAAAGTGCCCTCCCACTCTAGATGGAGGTTGGGGTTGGTTAGTCCAAATGGATGCAATAGAGTGTCCGGGAGGCATGCTACTACTTGCATAGTTTGGCAACGACATAGGCCCTACACCTATATTTGAACCACTTAAGGGAAAAGTATTGACAATAGGTTGTCCCATTTGTCCTAAGGATTGTAGGGGAAGTGAAATGTTCCCTATTACCTGAGTGCTGGTGACACTGCCCCCTGGTATAGTGGCCAAGGGGTTTGAACTCAGCAGAGAGTTCCAACCGAAAGGGTTTCTAAAAGGCACCGAAGTAGTCATACTCATGGGAGGAGCTACCATGGGTCCCAACGTGGTCACGGTAGGGGTAGATGCCGACGGATTCGGTGAGCTACTGACAGTGTGATGACCGTAGGGTTTGGATTAGGTATATGTTGACTACTGGGGTTACCCAGTGATGGCATAGAATTGACCACCGGCGGGGAGGATGGTGGCGAACCTGGGATGGTTGCCATTGGCATCGACCCTGTGGATGCTGGTGGTGAAATGGATGATTGTGCGGTCGAAGACATATCTTGGCGTGGTGGAATCTGAATTATCACAGGCCCGAACGGATCAGTGAGCGGAGGATTTTAATGAGGTACAACCCCTTTAGTGAAAGGGTTATCCGGAAATTCCGGATGATATGAGGCTATGTGAAAATCAAGATTATTCAGTGGAGACTGCTCTTCCATAAAAGGCACGGGTTCACCAAGGTTCAGTTCTTCCTCAATAGTGAGAGGAGGTAGACCTTTTTGTCGTCGAGACAGACGGTGTGGGTCGGGGGACGCCACCATGACCTGTTTAATTTTAACAAATTTTAATAAATTGTGATGTATTATAAAGTCTCAATGGCAGTAACCACACACCTAAAAAAGAAAAAAGGGCTCTCTAAAATCAATCAGCAAGTTGCCAGAATAGGGTGCCCTGTCTGAGTACTACTGTTTGCTGGTGATGAAATCCAATATCACAATAGTATACAGAGATGGTTGGTCAAAAGTACAGTTACGGTCACTTTGGAGCTTCTCCTGAACCTCAGAAGATAGGCGTAAGCACTCTCGTGAAGACGAGTACCCTCCTAAAGACCGAAGATAGAGTGTGTCTGTCTGTTTTAG
Organism: Pinus albicaulis; assembly: GCA_034641835.2. Lineage (NCBI taxonomy): Eukaryota > Viridiplantae > Streptophyta > Pinopsida > Pinales > Pinaceae > Pinus > Pinus albicaulis. Next base: position 317,132,009 of record CM076569.1, read on the forward strand.
GTACCAGGACAGCCCGTCCCAGTCACCTTGTGTAAGTACCTAAAAAGTATGGCCACTAAAGATATCTCAAATCATAGACATCATTAGGGGGGTCCACGGTCAAGGACAGTATGCTATATGGGCAGAATACCTAGATTCCCGATCTAGTTTCGACATCCTCGAAGGGAACCCCAATATATAACACACCCACCGGATGCAGTCGAAGGCGGGCTACCTACTTGTGCACCCAAGTTTTGTCTCGCGCTGAGCTACGGTAAAGGAACGGTCCTGATAATATGAATGCAGTAGGATTTCGCTCGTTAATGAATCTAGTTTCAAGTTTTGAGATCTTGGGTGATTTTATCACTTTTCCTAACCCAAGATCCTAGCCTGAACTACTGTTTGTGTGAACTCAAAAAAGATTAATGTGATTGATTTTATTATCACTTGATTCTTAGTGTACTTGATTATTAGTCTTGCGGAGGGGGAGTGGACATATGAAATGTAATGAGACTCTGACTCAAGAAACCATGCAAAACATGCTCTAAATATTCAATTCAATGAAGATTATTTCTACAAGGAGAGGTTTATTTTCAACATCCATGCACTAACATTAAAATAACACAGTTCATCTTTAAAGATTCATACTTCTATCTACCTCTTCTTAACAGTCTATGAATTGAAAATTTCAGAATTAACTCAACTAAATGCAAAAAAAACTAAAAAAAAAAAAATTCTTCTCTAAAAATTAAATTCTTTTGACACTAGCTTTTCAAACAAGAGAAAACAAATATAAATTCCAGTTTAGTAAACAAGCACAGGGATTCATTCAAGGATATATATTGATGGCCAAAAAACTCTGTAGCTAAAACACAATCACAGCAGTGAACAACAAGTTTTGGCTGAGTAATGCACTATCTCTGAGTAAAGACAGCGTTAATCCAGAGACTAACGCACTATATTTAAGCAGAGCCAACGTTATAAAACACTGGAAAACCTACAGGGGTAGCGTTAGCCAGGGAAAAATTCTTTAGATGGTCAAACAGAAACAGGATTGAACTCTACGAGCTTTTGAAATGTCTACTGGGCATAAGTACTGGTCAGAAGGATTTGTGAACAAAGGAAAGAAGAAAGGAGGAAAGAAATAGTCTGGAAACTATGGGGAAACTCCCTAGCAGAGTCACCAATTCGGCTATAGGGTAAAATGCTTGGGTTGTTGGTTATCGTATATCCCTCTGAGGGCTTTCCGGTGCCTGAGGTAGACAGTAAGATTAGTTGTACAGTTCACAAAGATGGCATACACATGTTCATATTAACTTAAGACCACTTGATAGAAAAATATAGAGAATTACCTCTTTAATGATCTTGGAGTCCTTTGGAGAGCACTAAGTAGCGAAGCAGCGTTCCTCCTTCACCAGCTCCAAATCTAGATCCTGCAATAAATTAAAGCACCCGTGTAATTTATAACATAACATACATTTCCTATCAATTAAGCCAACATATAATAAAAATTTAAATTGTGCACATCTAAGCCATTCATCTCATTCTATATAAGTGATTAAAATAATAATGACAATATCAATGCATAGAACGGAAAAAACAGATACAGTTTTATTGATTTGTAAAAAGGAGGATTACAACCGTCGGTTGCACCAAGCCCTCCTCAGCCTTCCAATCTCTCTATCTCTCAAAGTGGTGATGTCTTGATCAACAAGCTCTCAATTAACCTCTTAGACCTTTGACCTTCACACTACAACAATGATCTCTACTTCACAAGTATTAAAAAACTTGAAAATCCTTCGACCTTGAACCAAGAGCCTTCAACTCCATTTTATAGGAGATGGATAGAGCAATCATTGCCCTTCTCTTTCTACTAGTTCTTGAATATAAAAAACCAAGATTTTTCCTCAACCTCCATGCTTTTTCCTCTTTAGAGTGTTTAGTTGATTATGACAATGCCCAATAAGAGTTGGTGCTTTCCAGTTTCCTTTTCTGTACTAACTCTCTTGTCAGAAAAAGCTGGAGATTCAAATCATTGTCCACGGGTTTTTCCCATTTCAAACATAAAACACAGGTAACGCTTCCCTCTAGTGTAAACAGAGCATTTCCCTAGTCACTAATGCGATCCATTCACTCATCATATGCATTATAACGCCCTTGTGTTGTTATAGAGAGGCGTTACCTTGGCGGAAATACGTTTAATTTAGGTCTTTGTATTCCTTCTATATTTGTCTTCTCCTCTGAGCTGATGAGGAGGTATTTTGACCTGTAACATAATAGATGACCTCATCTCTCACCATGTATCTATCATCTCCATCTTGGTTATCAAGAATCATGCATGCACCAAGATCCTTGGAGTACTCTACCAAAAGATGAGATCTCCAATAAGGATAAATCCTCCTCAGTGATAGCGCTGGTGATCTGGCATGTGAAGTTCCACTCATGCTGTTGCCTACTACTTTGACATCCCCCATGCCAAATTTCTCCTAAAAAATCTTCAACTCTCCAAAATCCAAGAGTGGTGAACCCAAAGACAAGAAATCTCTCATCAACTGAAGATCAGGTGGCCTCCCAGATGGAATGCCTCCATGAAGTGAGACATCAATGTCAAGAGTAGACTGCATAGGTGATTGGGAAATATTTCCCCTACTTCTACAACGCAAATAAGTCTGCCTCTTCCTTGCATTGGCTCTTTGAAATAGAGAAGGGTGTATTCCTCTCATCAATGGATGCTACTCTTCCTCCTCTCCTCCTCCTTTCAACTGCAATGCTACACAATCATGCTGCTCACTGATTGTGATTGGACCTCTATGTATGAGATCCTGGGGAACTTCTTGCAAAGACATAAGAATCCCTCCTGTGGGAGCATGTGCTCCTCCCTCCTCTGCATGAGGCACTGGATGTGCTCTATATGTGACAACGTTGTTGCCCTCTTCTCCATCAATGTGTGTAGGCAACATCTCAACAATTGGATCCCTTTGTGGAAAAGTGATCCCTATGCCCTCTTGTTCAAGAATATGAGCTGGAACTTTTGCTTCCGGCAATGTGTAATGAAAGAAATCAGATCCTCTCATGTTTTTCTGAAATGGAGTTTCATCCATCACATGCAAGGGTTTTGTTTTCTCAAGTTTTCCTTGCTCATGTGTCTTAGGAAGTTTTTCACCAAAACCTCTCCATCAATGTTTTTATGAATCTTGCATAAGAGAAAGTATTGGCATTTTTTAAGGAACAAGATTCAAAAATCCACCATGCATGAGCCTTACCTCTTAAATGCAGCGCTGAAACTATGATAGCTTCATCTCTGGAAATATGGTGTAGCTGCAAATAGGAGTTTAGCTCCTTCACCTAAGCTCCAACTGAACATGTAGGTGATCCGGAAAAAGTAGATAGAAGAAATATATCTGCATCGTGCTACTGTCTCTTCTCCATCTGGATCTTGCAAAACTCTTGGAAATCAGTATGATCTCTAAACCTCTTAGTTTGAGATTCATATTCCCGTAAAAAATCACTAAGAGTCATTCTCTTAGGCATTATTCCTCCTCCCATCCATCTCAGGATAGCTTCGGTCATGTGACTGTGCTGTGCATCATGGAGTGTAGCTGCATGCTCACACTCACCATGTGAAAATCTAGATTCATCTCTAGATTCAACTTCCTTTGGAGATTTCATCTCCAATATTATTTTCTTCATCTCTCCTTGAAAGCTCTTCATAGATTTTGGAAGAAGCTTTGTGAGCTTGTCTCCCTGTCTCTCTGCACATACTAAAGTTTTCTGGATTCTGTCCATCTCTCCTTCCTCTGCTATCTGGATCTCATAGGCTGAGCTAGAGATCATGCTCTGATACAACTGTAATGTTCCTTTTTTAGGATTTCTCATAAATCATGCATGAAAAACATATTTCCAGCAACATATGCAATAAAACAGTGAAATGATCACTTGGATCCCGTAGATACATCCATCTAGCATATAAATACAAAATGAGATCATAAATAAATGAAACTAAGTGGGTTAAACAGATCTCCCACACTAGAGTAGTTGAAAATGACTAAAAACCCCAAACTGCATTTTACCGGAGTTGCTGCATCAATTGATGCGCAGTCTAAAGAGGGTTTTAACATAAAAATATGGGAGAAAAATATATATAATCATATATTAATTAATAATGCTTAAGTACAAAGATCTAGTCTCCTCATACAAAATACAAGAGAATCCAGCAAGGGTTTCTTGTCAATTACTCTGCATACAAATGTGATCTTTAGAAAATTACTGAATAATCACTGAAATGCTTAAGAATAAGACCATAGAAGTCTATAAATATATGTGATCTGATGTAGAACCCTCAAGGGCTTCCTCCCACGAAAGGATTAACCTCTCAATCACAAGGAAACACTGCAACGGAGCCACCAAACCATACAATGATCACTGCCTCCAACATAACGTACTCCCTAGCAAAAACAACACTGGGAGGGTATGAGAGATGTGTGGTATGATACCATAGATCTGAAATAAGTCCCGGAGCTCTCCAAACAGATCTCTGAAGTGAAGGAAACCTTCCTCCAATGAGAAACTAGCTCAAAAGTCGGGATTCCAATCGCTTCCACTGTTGCACCCAACAACACGGCACAATATCTGACAAAGATGTGCTTATGTAGATGGCTGAAGCTTGGCCTGAAAACATAATGTGGAATGATGAATAAAAACTCTCCCAATGAGCTACTCAAATGAAAGAGGTCGGATTGTCGCCCGAGAACACCCAGTGCTAAATAGCACTGCAGCTTTGCAAAGCAAAAAAGTAGCAAGAATTCTCGGTAGCCAAGAATAATAATCTACAACATAATGAATAATGTTACCATCCTCTTCCTTATATAAGATGTGAGTTTTCTTTCCCTTAGCCCCACTCACTTAGTGTTACTCCATTTTTTTGGTCATCTAACTTTTCATCATTAGATGGACCCAAGTACACCATGTAAGACTAGTTTTACCCCAAGTAAAACTGCTTTCACTATGATTAATTAGGAAACCCCAAAAGGAATAATTAATTAAACCATAATTTAATTATTATTCCCAGTCATGTTTAACCCAAAAACAAGGAAATTAATGAGATAAACCCATAGTTATCTTATTATTTTCTAGGAATAATTATTTAATAATATTCCTTGTTAAATATGACCAAATCAACCACCATTAATCAAATAAATCATTATTTATTTGACTATATCCCAACCACTTCCTTAAAAAGATAAATAAATCATTTATTTATTTATTTTTCACTAATCAAGGGATTTGACCCAAGTCAAACACCCTTTCCCTCCAACAAATAATAATAAAATATTCCACAGAGGTGGATCTAGATTTGGTTAACATTATTTTAATCATGCACCAAGATCTAGAATGACCCAATATTTTGTTATAAATAGGAGGGTTTTCCCCTTCATTCTTCACCTTTTTTTGCATACTAGATCACTCTGGATCTATACACTCGGTCTCATTTTCTGCCATTGTTGCTCCCATTGAGCTCTACCTTCTACATTGGGTTTTCTACATTTACAAGAGAGAGAAAGCTTAGATCTGAAGTGCTGAGGACTACAAAGAACCCATCCCATTGAGGAGATCTGGATACACATTCTTGTTTCCTCCCAGGTGCCCTGTAATATAAAAATTCATTCAAAAATCGTGTTCTTGTCTTGTCTGTTGGATGCATGGAGCAAACTCTTTACTTTACTGCTTAATGTCTTTCCATTTATAGATCTGTTTGTTGCAGCACTTTAACCACTAATTGCAGATCTGAAGATGTTTTGCAGCCATTATTGTTCTTAGGGCTATTAGTTATGCGTAGCTAAAGTGGTTCTTTTTCGTACACTTCGACGAAGAATTCATACTAACAAATGGCGACTCCACACGGGTTTTAAATTACGACCGTTGTCGTTTTTCATATTCCTGCATATCCAGCTACTTCAGGCCCTAGGGCTTCTTTTCAGCTGCTTAGTTTTCCTCTTTTTATGTCATTTTTCTCACATAAAACCCTAAAAAACCTAAAATTTCTAACTTCCGTGTGTTTCTGGCCCTATTGCGCAGGTAAGCGACATCAGCCGCAACTGAGACGGCAACTTTTCTGAAAATCTGCCGCCGAAACGAGCGGGAACGGGGGAATCTTACCTTTTGGCCCAAAACCTGGGCACGAGGACGCACTTTTCAGCACGTAACCTGCGACCTCGGCCAAAATCAGGTCGGAACACTGCCGACTGCCTTTTTTCCGGCCGTGCTACCGCGTTTTGCGGGTTACTGTAGGCCTGCGGGGGTTTTCCGGCCTGTTGTCTCAGCCCGCCTTGACCAAGATCTGATCTGTTTTTACTCATCTAAGTGGGAACCCAGCCCCTTAGGGCTTTAGTACCCTCCACTTTTTTGTGGAAGAGTTTCAGCTGTTTCAGCCGTCGGTTTCAGAGCTTCAGCCCTTTCTTTTTCCAGATCTGTGACCTCACTTCCAGATCCATCGAAATCAGCCTCTTTTCCTTTCAAATTCACCTCTTCTCGTTGTTTATGATGTCCTCTAAGAAAAGCCTCTTTGCCTTTTGATTTTATTTGGGTTCCTTTCACGACCTTTACCTTTCTGTCTCTTGGTGTGATACGCACCATGTCTGTGACTTTATCCTCCGGATCTACTACGCCTGACCCTAGGATACATTGAAGCTTCCTTTGTGTGCTGTTTCCATAACGTTTTTCCCTTTCTTTTCGACATAGTTTTGAAGACCCTTTCTTGGTTTGATGATGTTGTATATTAGTGACATTTTTGTTGTTGTTGTTTTGTTGTCTTTGAAAATTTTATTTTAGGCACTACGTTTGCACTTTTGCTCTCATCGCGGAAAGGTTGAAAATTAAAATTAACGCTACACAGCATTTCGAAGAAAAGCGCACAGTTTAGCACAGAAAAGATAAATCGGTGTCGCACACCTTATCGCATCGGCCGCTTCTTGGATACGTACGCCCTGTAACCCTTGTGGGTTTCCTTCTTCTGTCATCATTACTTTGAACGCCTCGAAGACTTCTTCGTGTACCGTCCTCGGTTTCCGGTTGATCGACACCACTCCGCAGCAATCGTCGGGCGGTCCACCTTCGATCGGCACCTCAGCTCTCTCTGATTGTGGGTCCCCTTCTCCTTAGGTTCTCCCCCCGCACCTTCACCACGTATCCTGCCCGGACGAGCCTAATGCTGGCGGTTCTCCGGCCCCAATGCGGCCCCTTCCTACTTCCTAGCGGGCCGTCCCCTTCCTATAAACCTGCCACAATGTGCCGTGCATTAACGAAACCTCGGCCTCTGGGTTCCATCGGTTGATTCGCGGCCCATTCACCATAATACTACACAACCGCTATGCCCACCAGCTGCCACTACGACGCTCCCTCGGCGGGGACGCCAGCGAAGACCCGACCAATCACGTGCGGTCTTTCTACATGTGGTGTTCCTCCAGCATCGTGCAAGTAGCTCCCATCGTCTTCGTTTGTTCAACCGCCGCAGCGAGCGCTCTCGTGGTCGCTATTCGAAACGAGCCCGCCCCACTCCCCATACCACGTTGGAACTCTTTTGAGCCTTCTTGTGGCCTTGTCTCCCTCTCCGATACGACAACGGTACCGGAGCTCTTGACTTCATTTAAGCAATCCTCTTCCACCGCCGCACGTGATGGAGAATGGCGACGAAGGCGGAGCTTATGTCGAGCCCCTCCCCTTTGAAGATCGGTTTGCTGGACGGTTCATCGCACCTCCCATCTCCCCATCGCTTAAAGATATTGCGCCTCTCCTTTCGCCCAATACGCCGAAAGACGCCTCGACCAACTTTGAAATATGGCTTTGATCTACGCTCCAAATAAGACTGTGTTTGTCAATTCTCCCCGACATCCCCGAACAGGGTGGCGCTAATGCCCGGGGCATCTCGTCGCCGGCCACGGTGTTGTTGGATCTCTTTCCCCACTGCGCTCACCCTCTGCTGGGCTTGGCCTCCCTGGGGAGGGGCCGGCCTCTGGCACTGTGCCCCCTCCCGAAGGCAACATCGCATCCGGGGATACGCGCCCCTCTTCTCCTTTTGCCCAGCCTCTGCAACACCTGTCTTGCCAGCAACCCTTACTTTTATCCATGACACAGTGCAGCAACTCCTCCGACGCCTGCGCTTCGCACTCCCTGCCTCCTCACCCACAACGACCCGCCACAGCCCCCCCTCACAGCAGTATTTGCACAACGAGGTCGTTTGTTCCCCTTCTTCTCGCGGCCCGGAGAAGCAACGAACCGCCGCCCCCGTGTGAGGACCCAATTAAGTATGGACTAACATAACAACGACCTCGGGGCATCCCGCCCGAGCCGGACGAGCGGCCACTAAACAAGCACCAGCCCGGTGTTGCGATGGTCTGATCACTACCTCTGGGTGTCCTCTCTTACCCCGGATACGTGATGTGGGGTCTCCAACCATTGCGCGGACAACACGCCTCCCCTAACGCTCCTCCTAAGTAACAGCACTACCCACTTGGTGTGTTCCTTTGATCCTTTCCCTCCAACGAAGTTTGTGGCTACCAGCCTGACGACCATCGACCACACCTCGTCCATTTCGGTTCCTGCGACTACCCGGATCATATGATGCGCTCGGGTGGTCCCCCTTGCGACCTTCTTCAAACTCGGTCTGTGATGCCCAAGCCTCTGTCGTTTGTGGGCCTCATCATCGGTTCTACGAGCATCTTTTGAGCACCAGAGTGACACCACACATCCCTCAACCCAAGAAGTTGAAGTTCACCCAAAATTCCAAAAGGGTCCATTACGCGCGTCTCTTGTGCAGTGGAACCGCCCAGTAAATGTGATGTGGTAGATGATTTGGCACAATCCTATTACATTTCACCAGAACTCTCCGGTCGTGCCCTTCAACAAGAAGGCTACTATCCTAGTAGTACATTGTTGATCCTAACGATGACAAATGATTGTTTTTAAGCATGCTCAATACGGACACCCTCCTCTTCCTCTTGGTGCTTTCCAATCCCGGTCAAAATCCGAACGTAACACAACATCTTGTGTATAGTGGTGAGGGCATCACGTGTCGATGTCGCTTAGGTTTGAAGCCAACTAGGGTCCACGAGTTGGCCCCTTCCACAGTCACCCTTCGGCGTGGGATGGTCATGCCTCCCGACCTATTATGCTGTTTCGTATTGTCCCATCACCCTCGCCGTCGGGCGGCACGTTGATGCCGAAGTCATTGGCCCTCCATCATTCTAACGTTCTGTTGGGCGAGAAGCTACCTATGTGTCTGTTTGTCCCATCACGGGTCTTGGCAAGATATGCTACATAATGGAAAATGGTCATAGCTGACAGCTTCTTGTCATGAAAGCGCATACATCACTTCTCAGAAACGACCATCTCTTCGCAGCCCAACAAGCAAACGTCGATTCTTTGTTGGTCTCCCCGGCGTCTATAAAAATTCTGCCACTTGGAACTTTTCTCACCTTCCTCTCGTACGGTCTGACTTGTCGGGGTGTTTGCCGCCAGTACGATGGTCTCGAGGCGCCCTCGCCGACACCACGGCTGGCCGCGCCCTCCTCCCGCCTAACGACCGCTCCTGGCAGCCATCTCGGCCCCGGTAGGACCTCCTCTTTCTGACCTGCCCTGCGGAACGTGCCCCAAGACACTCTTTATCACTCAGGGCTACGGTCCCCACGGCCTCAACCATCTTGGCGCGTGCTACGGTCGTGCCACTGTTCCAGACAAATCCCCTTCTTGGCTCCCCCCTCCCAAAAGATATGTTCCGTCCCACAATCATCGTACCTTTCTCTTCTTCGACCTTGGTGTTCCAGGTTTGGTGCCAGCCCCCGACATGCCCCCTGGTGCCCCAAACCTTACGTAGCTTTGTGCCGATTCCATGGTCCCCCTGCTTCTCCTGGCCATCGTGCCCCCCGACACCTCCACGGGGACACCTTCTCTGTTGGGTCGGCTCCCAGAAGAAAGGCAAGAAGCATGAAAACTTGACAATGAAACCACACGACCAACACCGGCTCCTTCTCCACCCCCAAGCCTTCCAGCCACTGTGATGTCATTGGTCATGCCACCCATGCTTGTCCTGAGATTACCTGGCCTCAGGCCATGATGACTTGCGTTCCCAAGCATAAGGTCCACAAAACTCCACTCGCCCTTCGTGGTACGAACGCCAAGACTCTCGCATAACAGGCACTTGTGCTTTGTGCGGTGTCACTCTTCCCTACTCCCATTAACCATCCTCACACGACACGTTACGCGCCTCACTTGGGGTGATCGCGGTGTGAGGTTAGACAAAAATCAATCCGCCTCTCGTTACGCGACATAGCCGAGGCCCGACTGAAGACCGCTCGGGTCCCGCCACACGGTGTTGGGATGACGGAGTCTACGGTCGCCATTCTTTACTATCCTCCTCGCACGACACGGGAGCCTAGCTGTCTGTGACCTTCCCCATTGTGTCGTTGATGTGAGATCCATCGCTTGTGTCTGGTTTGACCTCCGCAGCCGGGTCACCAGCCATGTTTCGATGGCTCTCATACATCACCTTGTGTGGTGTGATCATCTTTTCCCCGCATTCTTTTGTCGTGTTACGTACCCTCACTGTGTGATGCGGCTGTTCATCCACTGTTCCTTAATGTGTCACACCATTTTAAGGACCCCGTCTCTTCCTTTATCGTTGTTGAAAGGCTGGTGCAAATCATTCTCCCGAGAATCTTTAAGCAGGCGGTACATCTTCTTCCTTGCATGAGCACTGTGTGTCTCTGTGAGTGTGCATTGGTCTGCCATGTGATGGACGAATATGGTGGGGTGGCCTGTTAGCGGGTGTGCCTTGTTGCATCGCATCCGCCATCACCCACGTTGGGCCGGATTTACTGCTTCTTGTAGCTACAACTAGTGGTGTTTATGTGTGTGCATATTAACATTGTTAAGACGCTATTGACGAGTGAAGAGTCTCTTGTGCGTGTCGTTTATGGAAAAATATGTACTCAACCATGTAAAAGGCAAAATGTTCGTAGATAGTATTTAAATGTGTCCTAGTTGGCATTTTATGCACCTACAGTCATACGAGACAATAATAATTCGTCAACCATCGAAAGACGATGCATATCCACAATATGTATGTAAACTTCATATATTGATGAGTCCATCTGCTACTGATACATCGTGTGCCCGTAGCATGTGTGTTCAAAAAAGCTGAGGCATTCCTGTGGCCCCCATACATATTCGACGTGCCCGCAACGCCTTCCTAAGTGAGGGGCACCATGCGCCCCCATATATATCCGTGCGACATGCCCGCACGCCTGCAGAACAAAAATCCAAAAGCACCGGGGCACCATGTGCCCCACACGCCACATTCTGGGGAAACTTGCTTTTCTGTCAAGAGGGCACCATGTGTCCCCTGTCTCCTACGGCCAATACCACGACGAACGCACGGTCTGCGCACGGATCTCGTCGAAGTGTTCCCCGGATCCTCTCCCTCCGGTTATTCGCAACTTTCATCGCCACACAACCATTCTTTTTGTCGAGAGGTACGGATCGCAGAACACCATAACCACACCGTCCCAACTCCGGGCCTGGCAGCTTTCGACCCCCTTATCTACGGTCGCGGTTTTTAACGTTTTACGGGCCGGGTACTTTGTGACCCTAGCCACCGTCACTGGGTGTGGCTCTTTGCCCCAAAAAAGTGCGACGAAAACATAGAAAGATGAAGAAGAGGCATTTCTTTTGGGTGTTTTGAACAAACGTGCAAATATTAATAATCGAAAATAAAGAGCAAGGATTGGAGGCCTCTACGCCTCCAGTGACGAATCTCGAATCAGCAGTGCGGTTTGCCATCAACTACGTTCGCCTGCGAATTGGGAACGCTTCTCTCCTCTCCACATTCATAAACAATAACAATAGACTGTTTGGAGGGAAAACCGCCTCGTTAAAAGAACCCCTGTTTCTTCTTCATTCTTTAACGTGTACTGCCGTGGCTTGAATTAAATGACTTGAATTAACCATTGAATGAATCTCAAGGCTCTCAAATGGGTTTTCCTTAGTTTTTGGTGATTTGATACTTCACCGGACATTTTTCACGAGATCATTAGCTCCCCTTTCGTCCCAATTTCTCCTTCGACTTACTTATGCTTGGGGCACCATAACGCCAACACATCCGTGTTCGTGTTGATTTGCAATCATGGTACATGCCGCTCAGCAAACACCTATAAACCCCCATTGAGGCCTTTCGGCCAATGACGACACTGTCTAGTCGCCCTTGCTTGAAACTTCTCAGGTTGAGTCATCATTACGTTTATGAGTCTGTCTGCATCCTTTTACACCATCTTGCTAGCCCTCCGTTCTTTTGCTTGGTTCCTCTCTTGTTAACACGCATCTCGACTGTGGTACAACGTACGCCACGTGTTATTGTCGGTCGACGCCATGTCATTCATACCCATGTGCTCTAACAAGGAAAGTATGATGGTACCTTCCTCACTCTTCCCATTTCACATACATCATCATTATTACGATGCAATAAAATCGCTCTGTTGCTCTTCTCCTAGTACCTTAATTGAGGATGTCTCATTACCTCACCTAGCGGACACTCTGTCGACCCTCGGCCACATTTATTCACGACCTGGTCTGAGCGGTGTGTGGCAGTTCCGACTTTCGACTTTTTGTTGAGTGCCTAGGATCGAGCGGGGGGGGATTTCCCTGCGCGGCCGGACTGGCTTCTCCCGGCTCCTTTCGGCCGCGAATTCGTATGCGGACGATCCCGGTGGCTTCAATGACAGCTCTTCGAAGTGATTCCGGGCGTGTGAGATCGACCCTAAACGAGGGTGACACTGGTGGCCCCCATGCCGAGATGACCTCTTCATTGCGACCTTTGATGCCGCTTCGATTTTGATGATGTGTGGCCTTCGCCCGCCGACACCTCTGCCAGTTTGCTGTACCCGGTCGATTTTGTGAGCCCTTCCCCATTGCGAGCATTTGAGGTTGTGTTATCTCTCATGTGCTCGAAGATGATATTGTGCTAGTCACAGCTGTTATCCCGGTACAGCATGTATGTGAGACTATTCATTGTATTTTTATACGGCTCTTCGGTGTATGAAATTGTATTATGTTGATCCATTGTTCACTGGTTTTATTCTTTTGTACTTTGTCCCGTGGTGCCGAGTATATATCGCCTTCAGCCCGTATGATACCCTCTCATAACGGAGACTTGTTACTGCGGTCTCGTCTCCTCGAGTCTAGTCCTTGAGCACACTATCTGCCTCATGTTTCTCTCTCGGCCACCGCTTGTTCATGTGGTGTCTTCCTTTACAACGTGTCGGTCTGTCTGATTTGCTCACATTTTCTACTGCATACTGTTTTGTGAGAGAACGTCTGTTACTACATTTTTTTTAACATTCATCTAACTTTTCATTAGATGGACCAAAATGCCCTCGTAAAGACCGATTTTAAGTAAAAAAGCTGGCACTACACTATAATTAATTAAAACTGAGAATAATTAATTAAACCATAATTTAATTATTAGCTGGGTCATGTTATTAAAAACAAAGAAATTAATGAGATAAACACATAGTTGTCTTATTGTTTTAAAATAATTAATTATTAATATTCATGTTAAATATGACAGAATCATACCATTAATCAAATAAATCATTATTTATTTGATTATATCTAACCACTTCTTAAAAGATAAATAAATCATTTGTTGTTATTTTCTGTTAATCCGAGGTTATTCAGTCAAGTACCACTTTCCTCCATAAATAATATGTAAATATTCCATAGAATTGAATCGTTTGGTTAACATTATTTTAATCATACTGAGATCTAGAACATTTAAATATTTTGTTTATAAATAGGGAGGGTTTTCCTTCCATTCTTCACCTTTTGTTGCATACTAGATCACTACGGATCTATACACTAAGTCTCATTTACTGCCATTTGTTGCTCCCATTGAAGCTCTACCTTCTACATTGAGTTTTCTACATCTACAAAGAGAAAAGCTTAGATGCAATCTTGGAGACTACAAAACCATCCATTGAGAAGTGCGGATACACATACTTATTTCCTCCCAGGGTGCTGTAATATAAAATTCATTCAAAAAATGGTAATTTTCTTGTCTTGTCTGTTGGATGCATGGAACACGACTCTTTACTTTCTTACTTAATATCTTTCATTTATAGATCTGTTTGTTTGCAGTACTTTAACTACTAATTGCAGATGCGAAGATGTTTCGACCATTATTGTTAATGAGCTATTAGTTGTCGTAGCTAAAGTGGTTCTTTTTAAGTACGCTTCGTGAAAATTCATACTAACACTTAGGTTACTTCTACTTAAGTTGCATTTCCTCAAAATTGCATTATCCATCTAGGCCCTCCTCCTCTGGCTGCATTGTTGACTCGGTCAGCAGGCTCCATTTTGTCTTTGTTCACACATGGAAGTGTTTTATTAAGCTGAAAATAATGTGTCCCTTTCTACTTTGTGGAGTATTTTTATGTCAGGAGACTTGTAGGCTTATTTCTTGTTATTTACACAGCTATCGTTTTGTTGCTAACTCTAATGTTCCCATTTTGTAACTTGAAGCTGGTACACAGGACATTTTGAATTGGATTAGCGGTGGGTGGCGATCCAATGGCTTCATTCAAAGTTTAAAGGACTAGAGCACGTAAAATAAAGTGACTGGTGAATTGTAATCATCTGTTGAACATCGAAACCCTCGGCCCGGAAAGGCAGGCACTCCCCTCCACAAGAAAACACAAGCAGTTGAAAATAGAGAGAAAAACGAGAAAAATTAGAGGGACTAATCTTAATCAAGGATTAAAAACAAAGGATTGGCCAAAAATTATAAATCGAAGAAATAAAGAAAGGCAGGGCCTTGGATAGAAAGAATAAAGTCAAAACAAAATAAAAAGAAATAAATCGGAGGATTAAATAATAAACATAGATCAAGCAGTTCGAAAATGTGATAAAAGCAGAGCCAGTCGGAGCCTAATAGCGGAGATAGAAAAGGACAGAAACAAAAAAGAAACGATTTACCCAAAACGGATTAAAGATAGATGTTTTAGCAAGTAATTCTCGCTTTTAAAAAATAGCACTTTGCCACCTAGTACTTTGTTTTATTATTAAAAAGCATTTTAACGATTATTAAGGTGAGTCAAAATAAACTATATATGCAGGCAATTGTTAACAAAATTATAAGCCAAACTTTTCGTTAAACATTTCAGCTATTTTTTTCTTGGGAATTCGAATAGATGTTATTAAATAGAGAAATGTTTGTATATATTCTGCCCCTTGAGCCTTACATGGTCTTCAAGTTGGGAATTCATTAACTTTGTAATAAATAGCGCTCAAACCCTAGTTAGCTTCACCTGCTATGACATAAATACGCTGCATCTAATCTCCATTATCTTGTTGGCATTTGATAACTCTTTGAGCCCGCGTCTCTTGGAAGTTGAAAATAATTGATGTCTTGGAACTTATGGATGCCACAGTTTGTTTGTTGATGGAGGCTAGATCAACGGATCCACTGGCTTAGTTTTAGTGAGAGTGCTTCTAATGTTGTTATTGTTGTTCTCGGCTGATTATGTTTCCACCTTTCTATAGGTAGAATAAAGTTTTAGGCTAGAAATGTCTTTGAAAGCACCTTAGTTGTTTATTCTTCTAACGCCCAATGTTTCTTAACTAGGACATTTGAAAATTCATTTGTCTCTAAATTTACAAAAACATTTTATTTCTTAAATAGTTGAATACGGTTGGTAGTAAACATGATTTATGAATTTATCACTGCTTACTTGTTCACTATAACATTTTTTTGAAGTCTCTCTCCAGTACCATTCTTCATGATCTTCCAGGGGTTTGTTTGGTGTACCTTTGTACTTGCTTAACTAATTGTTTTAGAATGTTCATATTTATAATCAAGAGATGTTGGGAGTTCCCTCTTCTGCGATTACGATTATATGAGAATGTATGCAATGTTTCATACGCTGAAAGTGAAATCACTAGAGAGATTAAATGAGTTTCTCACTGGCCTTTATTTCATTGGAAAAAGTTTGTCTTCAGATGTATCATCTTCTTTAGTTGAATCAAAATTTGTAGCTCACCTATCTGTTAATTTACTCTTCATGTTTATGATATTTAGGTACCTTTGTTGAGAAATTACATATGCGATAAAGTTCTTGATTTGGCCTTTCCCTACTTTTAATTCTTACAATTGATGTCCATCTCATTACCCACAAAAAATTGAAGATCAGCGAAAATGATGAATTTCCCTGTGATCATCGCCAGTCCATTGATGACAACTTATCATTGTTTGAATCCATTTTGCCCATGACTTGAATGTTCCTCACCTCTACCTATTCTTCTTGATCATTATGTAACCAAAACAAACAACAAAACCTTACATAATAACTAGCTAAATCATATTATAAAAAGCAAGTTCATATCCTTCTGCGAACAAAGGCAGAAGATCCCTCTCTCGGTCACCAAACTAGGTCCTGGGACTCTGAGACTGATTTCATGTTGCACGCACTAATTAATTGTATACTGCGTAAGTAATGACGTTCTAACAAATTTCCCTTCTTTCTGTGTGAGATAAGACGTGCGGTCGATGCTTTTAGCCGAAGAAATAGGGCACATCTAAAAAAGCTGAAGCATTTTTTGAATTTTTTTTACCAAATTTTTAATTTTTTGTTGTGATGTATTTGTTTGGTGATTTTATTGAAGAGAGAATCTGTCCAAGGTCTGGGTATGGTTGTGGCACATGCTTTGCTCTAGACAACAAATTTCTTCGAACGCAGGCTCCTCTCCAGTTCTTTGAAATGACCTCACGAGGTGCGGGGTGGTGTTGCACTACTTGGTTTATTACTTTGGAACGAACGGTGCAACATAGTGGTGCCTGTAAGGGCATGACCTTCCCATCCATCTGGAGACAAATATATAATTTGTGACTATTTTTACGCATGGTGAAAGGCACTCCCTCATCCACTCACACAGGAGGGTATCCTCAATATTTAGTCGAGCATAATTATGTGGGCACCTTTCGAGTGTGCATTCTTATAAAATGGAGGTAATAAATCTAACCTAGAAAGTGTGGGAAGGCATTGGCTATGATCGTGAGAGTTGACTGGAGTTATCATCTCCCTGCAGACAAAGGGCCACATATTCATGTGCCGTGGTGACTTGGTCAAAACCTGGTTGTTGTGATTTTCAATCTGACTTTCTATCGCCAATATGTTTATCAAAATAGCAAGGTACGAACGAGTCTAAGATATTACATATGCTAGCACAGCATTATGTGTTCGAGAGGGTGGTTCTCATTGCGACCCGTGGTGGCCCCCGTGCTGTGGGGTTTCATCGGGGAACCCTCATAGGCAGGTAGGCCTTAGTGATGCCTCGCGGTGGGGGAAGTGAGGGTGGGCATTATTAGATGGCCTCACAGAGTTTGGTTGTGAGCCAACCCTTAGATGTCCTGGGGGTTTGTATCTTTAACGAAGATGGACTATGGGGAACCCTGAATGTGAGGTGCTTCTGTTAATTTTATGGACGGGTAGAGGGTATGATTTTTTGTGCTTTTCTCTGCACTTCTCAAGTATTTATGATTTATATGTGTATTGTGATTAAACTTACTTTATTTTTGTTACTCTTGTAGATGTCGGAGTGGTTGGGAAACCCACTTCTTGGTTGGTAGGAAACCAACCCAACAGTTGGAGGAGCTCGACCCTGGGGCACACGAGGGCCAAGGAGTGGTCAGCGAGCTTATGGAGGTTCCCGATGATGATGAGTTGGCCCTTAGGAGGAGTGGCAGTACGTCTCTTTCAAGGTGTGTTGTGAGCGATTTGTAAATGTGAGCGACAAGACACATATACAAATGAGATGACAGGTGAACAACTTCTCGCATCCAAGGCTAAGCACTGTGGGAGTATTCTTGGGATTAGGTGGATAGGTTGTTGGGGGGTATACTTGAGCCATGATTTAGTGATGATGGATGATGTCTAATGAAGACATTGATGCACAGTAGAAATTTTGAGGTCTAAAAATGGGCCTCTGAAAAAATCTAATAAAATTAACTTTATATTAACCAATAGGATTCAGATAGTGATACCGAACATGGGAGATGATTTACATTTGGAGTAAAAAGTAAAAAGATTCTAAATAATATTAATATACTTTTTCAACACATATTTGTGTCTCTAAGGGTTTGCTCAATTTAAGTGGGAGTACTCTGGATAAAAAATTTAATTCACTATACGAGGGTACCCATAATGCCCATCTTTGATGGACACTAGAAAAATGATAAATACAACGTGATTGAAATCACGTTTTTCATGTGTTCTCTTTTTAAGTGAGCAGAATTGCATAGAAATGCTTAACATAAGTACTCCTTGGATAAAAACAAATTACTGTTCATCAGCAACAGGTGTTTCTCTTGAAATTTGAGTAAACCCATGGGGAATAAGGCGAAAACTCAAGTTTGAAAAAAAAAATTAGTTTTCTCTAAAATTTGATGATATGCATTAATTTTATTTTATTATTTCACTATTATCTTTATAATTTCCTTGAGAAGCCACATTTTAGACCTCCAAGTACCCTATTGCTTTGAAAGGGGGGTAACGTCTGGCTGTGGCAGTAGCTTGGTTTGGTGGTAACGATGCGGCACCGGTGGAACATGGGTCTGGTGCCCCACGTGGGGGCACCAAACCCAGAAGACATTTGTACACGGGGGAAAAAGACCCATTGCGGTTTACCCTTATTTTTGATAACATGTGTATATGTATTTTTGTTGAAGCCCCTTGATGAGATACATGACTTGTTATTTGTACTCACACATATTTTTTGGTATATATGCACAATATATTTTTTACG